>JAEQBH010009452.1:0-101094 GCA_016808115.1 Tetrastigma voinierianum | reverse complement strand
AAAAAAAGCACAAAGACAAGAATCCTCCTATAGGGGCCCACCCCATTATTCATCCACACATGGAAAAAGAGACTTCCCTCACAGTCACAAAAACAACAGGAAAGGGCATTGACCACCATTCAAGTACTTTTATTATGATCGAGAGAGAAGATTAACCAGTGTTGAGAAGTTAGGGCATCCGTACACTTGCGAGGTGGGGAAAATAGAAAAATATCGAAAGTGTCAAAATAGGATGCAACCTTAAGTACACATGGAATATGCTAGGCTTCTCTGCAAGACTAAAATAAATAAATAAGATAAAAAAACCCCTTAACAACATGGTATTATCTAATTAAATTTTCAAAGGGTACATCGTGTACTTACCCAATCAAAGAATTAGATAGAGTGCATTTATGGAGCGTTTAGAAGTTCTGTTCTATTTACGGGCCCGAAAGTAAACCTCCAAAATCAAGCGTGCTTTCTCAGGAATGTTAAGGAAGATGTGGCAAAGAGGATCTCTGAGATCTCCAAAATCTCAGTTACTACCAAACTTGAAAAGTACTTGGGCATCCCCTCCATTACCGACTGTGTTCATGTCGGACTTTTTCAGCATGTTCTAGATAAAGTGGAAGGAATATTAGAAACATATAAGTACTTTTTCAGCATGTAGTACTTGAGCCCTACTACATTGCCATCTCATTGGAAGAAACATATAAGTCACCACCTTTCCTTGTGTGACTATTAGGCTATGATACCGGTGGCATGTATTAGAGCAGGAACACACACTCGAGCCTGATATATACAACATCCATGTACTTATTCTGTATAGTTCATGCAAAACCTTATTCAATATATTACCATAATGCATTAGGAAGGAAAGATGCAATCGAGAGCCTAATATATGAAACATCATGTTTAGATTCCCCCTCTTCTTTTTTTGTGGGCCTTTGGACTCCCCTTGCCCCACAGCCACATCAGGGTTGTCTCTTTGGCTCCCATTTTTTTTGTTGTTTCAATGATATCTTCTCGTTTGCCTATCAAAATAATAATAATATTATTAATAATAATGAAACAAAACCTACAATGTGCTAGAGACATGAAATGCATTATAGTTTTCAAATTTACGGGTAAGCATACTAATCTGAACTAATTGTTGTGGTATACCTTCAAAGTCATGCTCCTCACCCCTAAGGTTTAGGGTTGATCCACATGAACCTCCTCTTATAACATAGTTACATAGCTACCTAGCGGTCGTTGAAAATGAAATCACTTGACAAAAATTTTAAAATTCTCAAAATAATCCTTCATCTTCTCATGGAAGAACCAAATCCCTTGTTTTCCTCCTTAGCCCTCAAACAAATCCTAAACCCAAATTGACTCTTTTTTTTCCTTCTCCCCTTGGTTTTTTACTTTTTATTTTATTTTTTAACTGCACAAAACATCCATGGAATATGGCTTTCTTTTTTTGACATATTACAGACAATATATAGACTGGTTTCTTCTTCAAACCCTAGTATTTAAACACAAGTGATGGGCCCAGAAAGACATGGTCGTGTACGGGGTTTTGGATTTGGTGCGACTCCTTCGGTGGTATTTGGAGCTACGTCAAAAAAAGAGGCCAATGCAGCCCTTGCATTAAAGCTGAAGGAAACAGAAGGAGAGATCACCCATTTTAAACAACGTGAAGAACAAATGCAACAACAAATTCGACTTCAACAAGGCAACTACAAGCATAGCCAAAAAAGGACAATTCGCGGCACCAACAAGGGCGATTACATCAACAACAAGAACAAATGGAGATGATGCAACAACACATGTAGCGGATCACGAGCTGATGATGAATCGAGATGTTCACGATTTCGACAAAGGAAAGGGCTGCTAGGCCGCCCCAGTTTTAGTGGTCGATGTCCACTTTGGACATATGGATGTTATTTACGTATAAAAAAAGTGGATTTTGGATTTTTTAGAATTTTTTATTTTGATTTTGATGTCACTCCCCAAGACGTTCATGGTTTAGTTTTTCTGAATTCTGTATAAATACATGTTCGTTAATGGACAAGAAACCAGCACCTTGTGGAAATGGAAGGTGATGAGTTAAATTGTCTAGTTATGCATGGAATCGGCAAATTGGTGATTTTATGAGCCCAAGCGATAATTTCTCTTTGTATTTTGGTCTGACTAACTCTAGTGAATTGAGTCCCAAAGATGGATGAACATGGAATGATAGTTACTACCTGAGGTGCCTTCTCTTTTTCATGTTATTTCTTTTCTTTGTTGTCTTTGTTTTTTAGTTGTTCTCCATCTCTTACTAAAATATGTAATAATAATAATAATTACTATTGTTATTTCATATGCATTTATAGACACTACACCGAATGTATGTTGTCGTCTTGGTCTGGTTTCAAGAAGATGTTTTAACTTTGTTGCCAGTTCCTTAATCCAAGACGATGTAAAAATCTGGGTATATTGGTTAATTCATGCCTGAATATCATGCCTTTGTCCTTTTGACATTTCATCCTTGGAATGTTCAAGCTCTGGAGATAGAAAATGCGAAAGTCTTTGTGTTTTGTATTGTTCTTCGATTCACATATTTTGAGGGTTGTTATTCTTATTTTATTTTACAATCCTTTAATTTATTATTTGAATTAAAATCTTGACCGTTAGAAGCAAATTTTGTTTTCGAAGTTAGGATTTTAGCTGAGATTACGAAGGTAAATTCTAATGATCCATAGGTTTTTCTTTGTTTGTTGTTTTCCACATAATTTGGCATTAATAACTAGATCTTAGGACTTGACAAGATCTCCTTCTCAAATTTTCTCAATGTGATATCTTGGTGAGAATGTTTATCCTTGATGAATCTTGGATTTGATGAATTTTAGCACTTTACGTATTAGATTGTGCGATTTGAGTATGATCTAAGAGATACAACATACATAGTCAAAGCTTTCTGTTTGTACATTCAATGCCCCGATAGATTAGTACGGCATTTTGGTGCTTTATCAATGGACGTGCAAATATTTCTAGTAATTTGTGGTTGTCATTTGTCGGCAAAAGTAAATTAATGGGTCCTTTTAATTTCCTTGTTTGATCTTGTAAGGTTGAGATTATTGGATCGAGAGACCGCAAAAATTTGATAGAATTCATGTGGGTTGTGCGGAAATTGATTGGATGTTGAGTGAGTCGGTTTTCTTGCTACACCCATTGGTGGCGAGAAAGATACCAAACCAACTATGGTTTGCTAATAATTCTGAAGTGGAAGGATTTTTCCCAGTCTTAGGGTTCTTCTCCTTGATGATGACCTCTTACATTGTTGAATAGATCAAAGCTTGAGGAAATGGACTATATTGAAGTTAGATATTGAGATTCCATTTTGTACTTTGCTTTTTTTTTAATGCGATTCATCTTTTGGTGAATTTGGTAACTTTAGAAATGTTTGAGGAATAATAGAGCCACTTTCTCATAATTTTCGAATCTCTTAATTTAATCAATAATCTGGATTTCCATGCGGAGTATGATTGGTTGTAAGAAGAATATCAAGCTGGATACTTTTTGTGGCAATGTTTGCTTCTGGATTGGGTAAAGTAGCAATAATTGAATCACCTTTTTATTTTTATTTATCGATATACTAAGTATATGATTCATTAACAAGGATAGCAGTTAAGCGGCTAGAAATGACATCGTATATTTCCTGCGGTTATCCTCTTACCTTTAGTGGATTTTCCTTTAAGAATGCCTCATTTAAGCTATTTTATTTAGAGGTCTTCTCATCACGTATGTCGCATTGAACTTGATGGATGGCCATGGCCAATGGCTCTCCTCTATTGTGCCATTCGCATTGGTAATTCCGACCACGAGGCGGCAAATGCAAGTATAACATTGGATTAGTAAAAAGCGATTACATCTTACAATGGGCGGTAGGTGATTAAACTGCGTCTGGGGACATTTTTGGCAGTAGGAAGGGTGATATGAAGAACTTATGGGCCCAGAGGAGTCACTAGAAAAGACCTTGCCCCCGTGTCAAAGATGAGCATACGAGAATTCAATGAAGAGAAATAATGCCCTTTGTTTTTGCATCCTATATACGAAGGAAGGTTATATATCATCATGTGCATGCAGTAAAGAACCCCATATCTTTGGAAGCTTAGTAAAAGGAGCATCTCTGTGTAATTTGGGGCATAAAGTAAGACCCAGTATTGCACATTTGGCTTGATGTATTGGGGCATTCCATTCCATGATATGTTTTATTTCATACCTTTTGGTTCTCTGATAAGATCAAACACAAAGAATGTGTTGCAGCTACCAAAGAGGAAGATTGGGTTCAGCATACTCTATGATTTGGGTTTTGTTTTGGTCGATTTTGTTACTAGTTTCAATTTGCGATCTGCGTGCTCTCTCGAGAAGAGCACGCCATGTGCAGAAATTGATGAGATTATTTTAGTTGTTGGAAACTTTGATTTGTGTCTATGAATATAGTTTTGGTCACCTTGTCCATTTAAACACAGAATGGGACTACTCAGCAGATTTTCTCATGCATTTCCCTTTTAGAATTTCCCAATGTTTCCTTTTACGTAGTACGAATGGATCTAAAGGTTTTAAAAATATTCTGCTCATTTAATCCCTATGGCCACTGTTAGAACCAAGCCGCAGCTACAACACCTCCTATGGGTAGCGAACAAAACCTGACTGTACCTTTGAACATCCTATATAGCGCTGGTCGAAGACAAAACCACGGCTATAGAACCACCTATGGTAGCGGCCAGAACAAAACCCCGACTATAACCTATAGACACCCAATTAGATTTTCCCGCGCCTAAAACATTTGTCCACGGTACCTATGGCCACATGCTTGCAGCAGTCCACTTTGTTCTGACTATATGCTATAGGTTTGCATTATTTACCTTTAAATTTGCAGGGTCATGACCGACCATAGGCTCCGCTTCTTGTAGTGGAAAGGTAGTCCATCAGCTTTCCATAAACTCAGCACACACGACGAGACACAATCAGTAGGTAGGGTAAACAGAAAGCAAACATTAGGTAGAGCCAAATGCGAGCATAAGTGAAACCAAAAACACAATGCCTTACACCCTGACCTGACTCTAGGTCAAGGTTTAGCTTGTCCTCACGAAGCATTGGGTCCTCAATGCACCCTTACGCACCAAAGATCATTATGTTATCCTGTGCGTGTTCTTACTAGTGTTCGGCGTTAACGAGTTGCAAGGGCTTCGCGTCCTCCATGAAATAATACTTCCTACTACTATGTTTCTTCAAGATGTATACAAAGAGAACCTCCTCTAGCCAGAGCGGCATTGTATTGGCGGTTTAGGACTGATACCCCTAAGAGGACTCAAATTAAGTTGATATGCATGTGGGTTGTATGCACTCGAGTGTAGTGGAAAAACCAGTGCACCATCGTGGGCGTAGGGAGTCACAGCCCCTTGTTCAATAATTGGCGTAGCTACTAAATACCGTGTTAAGTCCTCGGAAGCAATGCCAAAAACTCGATAGCGATTTTAGTAAGCACATGGGTCACATAAGTAATACAGTGGACTAACAAGTCCAAATATCAATCCCACAAGGAAGGTTGGGTTTTAGCTAGGATTGAGTACCCCGGCTATTAAAGTCATTCATTATTTTAGCAACTAGAGGGTAAGAGGAGAATGTTTCCAATATGAAACTAAACTAAAGCAAAGCAAAGAAAAGAATAGAAACGCAGTTAATGTCATTTCACGAGGAATGGAGTGATATCACGGAATATAGCGAAAATGAGATTCCATGGTTGATTGTCTCCATTGATGTGTTTATGGTTTATATTCATTAAGCATTGATTAAGTGACGATATGCTTGTGCATGTCAAAGGAATCCAATATGAGGTTTACACTATCGTGTCTCCCTCGATTTCTCCCTTTTGACTCTCCTTATTCTCCTTTTTGATCCATCTTAAGATTAATTCATGCGATACTTGTCTAAGGTAGTTCTTTCCTCGGAAATCCTATTGGTCACCTCTCAGTCCATACAATAGGACTACCTAGACTACGCTAGGATCGATCACTTCTCGGTCCATACGATCCTCACATAATATTGAGATACTGCTACTCCTAATGAAATCCATATAGTATTAGGCATTCCTAATTTCCTAGATTTCTTTGATTAGGTTAATTAGTATTTTGATTAACTAATTCATACCTTAAGAGACCCGGGACCAGATTTTAGGGCGTAATCCAATCGTCACGAAGGATGCCCTAATGTGGGGATCGAAGTATGGATTAATTATTTAAAACCATAATAATCCTAAGAACTACACCAACTAACATCCACACAAGCATGAGTTCACAAAACCATCATAATATATATATATATATATATATATATATATATATATATATATATATATACTGAACATCAACTTCCACAATCAGCCGAAATGGTACTTCTCTATTTGCAACCAAGTAATCCAAGAAAATCATATTTAAGATAAAATATAATACTGAAAAATTTACAAATAAGTAGAGTTTAGGAAATGCAAAACAAATGAGAGATGAAAATCGTCTTGACTCTATAGCTGCAGAGCTCCTTAATGAGCTAGATCCTTTAATATTAGCTCCAAATCCAAGGTAAGTAGAACAAGCAAAACCCTAAAAACATGGCTCAAGAAGAAGGGAACCTAAGAGGTGTTCTTCCTCCCAAAAACCGGAACCATAAGAATGTCTCAAGCATACATATTTATACAAAATGGAAAATGGGCTAAAAATGGGCTAAAAATATGAGGATTGCTATTCCAGCCCGATGTTCTTCGCCTTGGCAAAGGGCAGGTGTCTTCCATCTAGGTGCTCTTCCTTGGCGCAAGCCGCCTCATGGCTCGAAACTTGTCTTTTGATCAATGCCTCATTCGCCTCGGCGAAGGGCTGCTTTGCCTTGGCGAACCCGAGGCCTCTTCCTTTCTCCCGTCTTTAGCTTTGTTGAGGTGAAGAGATAGGCGAAGCTGTCTCTTCACCTTGGCAAACCACTTTGCCTCGGCTAAGAAGTGCTTTGGAGCAGGTTCTACTTTCTTGCCCTCTTCTTTGGTTGCTTTACTTTCTATTCTTGCAAAACATAAGCAACTAGGGGATTAGTGTAATCTTTAGGTATATAGGCGTGAATCTAGCATTTAGGTTACAAAAATACATGTAAAACACACCACAAATGCTAACAAGATCCACCTATCACCCCTCGATAGAAATGCACCTTAGGCGATGAGCGAAGTTCATCCTCCCCTGGTGTAGATTCGTGGTAGAAAGAATGTAGCGATCCCCGAAAATAATAGCCTTTTCGTTTTATGATTTTACTTTATAGCATTTTACGCTATTATAAATTTTTATTTATTTGATATTTTGTGGTTTTAAGTGATAAAATAGGGTTTTAAAGTGAGAATTCGCATAGTGGATTAGTGCACCCCAAATTAAGCCCTAGTAGTTTAATGATATGTTTAGGGTATAACACAAGTTAAATTTGAATTTTTTGGAATTTAAATGGTAAGTGAAAAAAATAAAAATAAAACCGAAATTAATACAAGAGTCAAGGTTAAATTGGTAAAATGTCAAAATGAAGACCCAAAGGTCATAAATGAAGAAGACTATATGCCAAAATAGAAATGTGATAAGTTGTTGTGCAAATAGAAATGAAATGAAGGACTTTAATGCAAAAGGAAAACTTAAGCAAAAATGAATTTGCTGAATATAAGACGCATACATGAAATGGGATAAGACCAAATTTGGTCTTAGAATTGGGCATTTCACGTTTTGGAAAAGGGAGAGAGAGCTAGGGTTATGGGTTCTTGAGAAGAGCCATTGTTGGTGATTGTTCTCCATTTGTTTAAAGTTTTGCAAGAAAGGCGAAGAAAAAGGAAGCTTAATTGGAAGGTTTTAAGAAGAAAGCAAGGTATGGATTATTCCATTGTTCTCCATTTGTTTTAGAGTTGGAACCCTCCTAACTCCTCTTTGATGTAATAATTTGGATTGGTAAACTATGATTTAGTATATATATGTTTGATTTAGAGTTCAAGCCTTTTAGCTGAGTTAGGATTGGTTTTGAGAATTTTGTAAAAAGGAAATGTTGGGTTTTTAGGGAGATCTTGTAATTTTCAAAACCCATGTTTTTGTTTTGGCCATAACTTGGTCATTACTCATCCAAATTGAGTGATTTGAATTTCTAGGTAAACTAGACTTCTAGGAGAACAAATTTTCTTGAAATAGGTATATTCAAATTTAGACCCCATTAGGCCCAGAAATTTGTCAAAATCAGGCTCTGTTTTCGGGCAAATTCTGGTTTAGTTTGATATAGTTTTGGTGTTTTGGAACAGTTTTGGTATTTAGGGTATAAGTTGAGTTTCACTCATCTAAATTGAGTGATTCAAATTTCTAGGTAAACTAGACTTCTAGGAGAACAAATCTCCTTGAAATACTTGTATTCAAATTTGGACCTCATTGAACTTAGAAATTCGTCAAAGTGAAGCTCTATTTTTGGGCAAATTCTGGTTATGTTTTGAAAATAGAGTAGTCACGGTTGTTTTGAACATATCTTGAGTTTCATTGCTCCGAGTTGGATGATTCCAATTTCTAAATAAAATAGATTTATAAGGGAACAATGGAATTGAAGGAAGTTGGGTAAATGTAAACAATTTATTCCCCGAAAAATTTACTTGAAGGAAGTTGGGTTGAAAACAACCTAACTAGAAACCTAAATAAACCAACCTATTTGTTTTCTATTGTGATGGCTTAGGGGTTGAGTGACAGGAAGCCTGACCTAGAGCAGAATTCTAATGATAGAAATCGAGGAACGACAACCTTTTTGGGTTTGTTCTCCATACCTCTATTCTTATTTCAAGTTTTGTGTTTGTTGGTTGCAATGATTTAAAAAAAAATTGCATGCATATGTGATTTGGGAAAATTGATTTCAAATGCATTGCCATAAAAAAATTGCATGAGCATCAAAATGTATTAATTGGGTATAAATGTATATACAATATTGTAAATTACTATGACTAAGTTTTAATTCCCTTAATTTAATGTTATCCGTTATATTCGAGTTAAGGATAGATTGGTATACCAATAAAGGTCAAACTAACAGTACTGTGAACGAAATAAAATATAGTGGCATACCGATTCGTAGCCCGGTGAGACCGATTATCGGTAGTGTACACCTGACCAGTTGCAATAACGGTCGGTGACCCTAAAGCGGGACGTCGTATTATAAAATGTTTTCTCTTGACAGCCCCGACGGGATCGTCTTGGTGATTATGTTGTTTCTAGGCATGAAGAAATTGTTAAATTGATTGGGACGAGAATTTTTAAGTAAATGTGTGAAATGCATGATTTGAGTTTGAATGAAATATTGCATATGAAATTATACTTTAGTGATCAAATGATTTGTAAATGAAAGTATGTGAAATACAGTCAGCACACATATATTATGTATATTGCATGGACTATTGGTGTGCGAAATTGTTTCAAAAGGCGCATATTTGTGTTTAATTGAAATGAAGAGAGAATTGCATGGAACCACTAAGCATGAAAATGCTTAGCGCGATGTTTTTATCATTGCGTAAATACCGAGTGACTAGGGACAAGAGCAAAGACCGCAGAGTTCAGAGTCATCGTCGAATTGTGCGGAGTAAAAGTAAATGCTCCTTCTCATGCATACATTTCATTTCAAAGAAAAAAAAATCATGTAATAGTTTTGCGTTGCAAACAAAGATATATAAATCTTCATGGGAAGAGCATATTTGATTTATTAGTGGAGATGGACTTTGATAATGTTTTGTAAATGATAATGTTAAAAGAGCATACATGTTATATTGGATAAGTATTTAATTGACAAAGCGGTGGAGCCTCTTTATAGAAATGATTATCTGACATTTATTCTTGCAATATTAGAATATGTATATATGGTAAAACCTAACGATCCTTGGATCGGTTCATTTTTAATTTGAATTCGATGCGGGGCGCAACATATTTAGTGATATTAGAGCCTAGGTTTAGGTAGTTCTATAAAATGATTTTTGAAATTGTTTGTGGCATGCATTGCATTTGCATATAAGGATGACGTGACTCTGATGTAGATCTTATTGGTCTTAATAGGTTAAGCATGGATAGTTCAGGCCACCATAAGGTCAGAGGTGACTCGGGAAGTCTGCCCAAATAGCCCTGTTAGTGTGGATGGTGGGCAAGCGTCCCATGCTCCATCGATACATGAGCAAGTTCAAGCAGTAGGAGGTACTATTGATATCCTCCTGCAAATAGCTCAAGCACTGCAAAGAGTAGCGCAACCATCTGTAGTTACTCCTTAGCGGTCAGCCATAGAGAGAATGACAAGATACCGACCCATAGATTTTCTTGGAAAGAAGGATGATGAGCCTTCCATGGCGGAAAATTACCTTGAAAGAATTGAGAGAATACTTTGAAACAAATGCCTTTGCACCAAAGGAAAATTTAGAGTGTGCGATCTGCCTTTGGGATGGCGGCACAGTGGTGGGTGTCAGTGACTAGGGCACCAACACAGTATTATGGGAGTTTTCATAGCGAAATTCGAGCATTCGTGGGTCGTATTTACCTTAACAATATGAGAAGAGTTCCATAATTTTGAAGTAAAGGGTGGTTAAGTGTGACAAAGTATGGGAGAATTCTTTCGGTTGAACAAGTATGCTCCAGAGATGCTAGTTAGTGAGGAGGAGAAGTGCCGTAAGTTTGAGGATGGCCTCAATGACTATATTTGGGCCTATGTCACAGGATTCGGCTATGATGACTTCTCTAAGATTGTGACATGTGCATTGAATGTTAGAGAAGGGTAAAAGAGAAGAGTATGATAGAAAAGAAGACATGGTAGAAAATCCTTTGGTTAGTCAAGTTCTTATCGGCACTAGAATAGGAAATTTAAGGACACAGGGGGTTCTAATCTTCTCTGACTCGGGGGACAGCTGGACTACCAGTAGCAAGGCTACCCTACCGACACCATCAGTTGCTAATGCACCAGGAGGTTCATCGAGAGGACCAGCTCCTCCTTATTGCACACATTGAGGGAGGAAACATATAGGAGAGTGTTGGAGATTGACAAGTGCTTGTTTAGTTTGTGGATCCAATGAGCACAAAGTGAAAGATTGTCCTAGAGCTTATTCTTTCATAGCACCCGATTTGAAGTACGATTTCAACTTGATCTGGAAGAGTAACAAAGGAAAACAAGTATTGCATCAGTCTTGCCCGGGACAAGCGACACAAACCATAGGCAAACAGGATGCCCGTGCAATAGCCAAGGCGTATGCAATGAAGGTAGTTGAAGATAAAGATGCCCCGAATGTGATAGTTGGTAATTTCCATATATTTGAGACTATTGTACATGCATTGATAGATCAAGGATCAACCCATTCCTATGTTTGTACTTCCATTCCTAGTTTGGGTAGTTTACCGAAGAGTGAAACTGAGTATGATATCTTGGTGACAAATCCATTAAGGCATAATGTCATTGTGAATAGAGTCTATAGAGATTGTCCCATCATAATACGAGAGTATGAGTTTCCGGGAGACTTAATCGAGTTATCATTCAGAGAGTTCGATGTGATATTAGGGATGGATTGGTTGTCCCGTCACCAAGTGGTAGTTGATTGTAGAATGGGCGAGTAACTTTTGAGGAACACAGTGGCAAGGAGTGACCTTCGGCGAGAGGTTGAGCCCAGCCCCTCTCTGTCTGATATCACCTTGCTTGCTAGAGCGATGGTTCGAAGGGTGTGAAGCCTACTTGGCATCGTGATTGATCTGAAGGCGGGGCCTGGTTGTGGAACATCCCTCACGAGTTTGTGATTGACAGACGTGTTTTGAAAGGAGTTGCTAGGATTGCCTCCATAGAGAGAGAGATTGAGTTCGCAAACAACTGGATTAGGGTACCACTCGCATCCATTACTGCCGTATAGAATGGCTTAGGTGGAGTTAAAGAGTTGAAGCTTCAGTTGCAAGAATTATTAGAGAAGGGATTATTCATCCGAGTGTATCACCATAGGGAGCTCCACTGCTCTTTGTTAAGAAGAAATATGGTACACTTTAGTTATGTGTTGATTATAGGCAACTGAATAAGATGACAGTGAAGAACAAGTACTCGTTACCTAGAATCGATGACTTTTTTAGAGCCAATTGAAAGATGCAAGTGTGCTTTTTTAGTCGACCTACAATCTAAGGTATCATCAATTAAGGATTAAGGATGTGGATGTGTATAAGGCGGCGTTTAGAACATAGTATATGGACGTACTTCAGGTTCCGCCTTAATTCCGTTTGGGTTGACAAATGCACCGGCGACTTTCATGGACTTAATGAATCGTGTTTTCTAATCGTATGTAGATTAGTTTGTCGTTGTGTTTATAGACAACATCCTTGTGTATTCAAAGGATCGGGAAGATCTTGATACACACCTTCGGGTAGTGCTAGAAACATTGAGAAAGGAATAGTTGTATGCAAAGATGAGTAAGTGTGAATTTTAGTTGAGGGAAGTGTCATTTCTTGGACACATTGTATCAGAAGAAGGAATTAGGGTGGATCCAAGCAAGATAGAAGTGATTCTTGAATGGAAACCACCAATAAATGTTACAGAAGTGCATAGTTTCCTAGGCTTGGTAGGTTACTACAGAAGGTTCGTTAAAGGGTTTTCGATGATTGTGGCCCCGATGACGAGATTACTTTAAAAGAATGTGAGATTTGAGTAGAGTGAAAAATGTCAATTTAGTTTTGAAAAGTTGAAAGTATTCTTAACCGAAGCTCCGGTCCTTACTTAGTCGACCTACGGTAAAAAATATGTGATCTTTAGTGATGCTTCGTTAAATGGACTCAGATGTGTCCTTATGCAAGAGTGTAAAGTGGTAGCTTATGCTTCAAGGTGATTGAAGCCGCATGAAAAGAATTACCATACGCATGATTTGGAATTGGCCGCCATATTATTTTGCATTGAAAATATGGAAACATTATCTTTACGGGGAAAAGTGTTTCATCTACATCAATCACAAAAGTCTTAAGTATTTGCCCTCGCAACGAGAGCTTAACTTGAGACAACATAGATGGATGGAATTGATCAAGGATTATGATTATGTCGTTGATTATCACCTCGAGAAAGCTAATGTAGTGGTAGACACACTAAGTAGAAAGTCGGCTACAAACACTTGACGTTGAATGCTCATTTTTCATTGTCAGACGACGGTGCAATCGTAGCAAAACTGATAGAAAAACGGATTTGTTGAATCAAATGCTAGAGGCATAAAAGGGTGATGAGAAAATTTCTACAATTGTAAGTTGGAATAGAGAGGGGAAAGAAACTGAGCTTTCAATGAATGAGGATGAATTCTTGTATTATAGAGACCGAGTTTGTGTACCTAATGATGATGAGTTGAAGAAATTTATTCTTGAAGAGGCACATAGTGGATCCTTTGCTATCATCCTGGTAGCACGAAAATGTATCAAGATTTAAAAACTTCATACTGGTGGTTCGGAATGGAGAGAGATGTTTCGGAATTTGTGACCAAATGTATGGTGTGGCAGAAAGTGAAAGTGGAACATCAAGTTCCTTCGGAATTGTTGCAGCCTATTAGAATACCCCCGAGTGGAAGTAGGATGAATCTGCGGCCTTTATTTCTAGAAGTCTGTGAACAACTCATCAATAGCGAAAATCCGTGATTTCGGTACCCACACGTAACTCTGCGTCAAGTAGATAAACTTAAGTTCTTGCGATGACGAATTCAGCGAAACGGAACTCGTGAATCGAAGAGAAGGAAGAACTCTCTTTCCTTTCTCTCTTTCTCGCACTCTCTCTTTCTCTCTTATGTTTCCTTCTTCCCTCTTTTTTCCTTTCCTCTTTTCTTTTATTTTCTTTCTAACAGCAATTGTTAAGTTTGATATAGTAACCCTCGTGGCGCCATGTCCCTCGGAGTCTACAGGTTCGTTTACGTCCCCAAAACCATTTTATTTCTTTTGGTTCAATTCATTTTAATTGAACTTGGCCCAAGTCATTTCCTGACTTCCGAGATTATCGTAAAAATTTAGTCCCTTGAGTCACTAACTCCACTGAAATTCGTAAAAATTTGAAATTTGTGTCGAATTCGATAAAACTTTTAAGTCCTTTAGATTTATGAGATTGAGTCCAACGGGGCAATCCGTTTCTTCATTCGAGATCTAGAGAATTTTCGGGAAGCTTCGCGAGAAGTAATTTGGCGGTTATTATTTTGCCATTTTCTGAAAAATTCGATTTTTTTTCTAGGGTTTCACAGAATCACAATGGATTTTGTGGTTGGGTTATCATTGACAGGAAGAAAGCATGATTCAGTTTGGGTCATGGTAGACCGATTGACGAAGTTAGCTCACTTCCTACCAATAAGAACCGACTATTCACTTGATAAGTTGACAGAGCTTTACATAAAGGAAATAGTTCGGTTACATTAGATTCTAGTGTCTATCATTTCAGATAGAGATCCGAGGTTTACCTCGAGATTTTGGGGAAAGTTGCAAGAGGCTTTAGGCACTCGACTAAATTTCAGCATAGCTTTCCACCCTCAGACGGATGGACAATCGGAGAGATTGATTCAAGTTTTAGAAGATATGCTGAGAAGTTGTGTGATCGACCATGAGGGTAGTTTGGATAGACATATTCCTTTAGGTGAATTTGTGTATAACAATAGCTTCCAACCGAGTATTGGAATGGCACCTTACAAGGCTCTCTACAAAAGGAAATGTAGAACACCGTTGTGTTAGACAGAGTTAAGTGAGAAGAAAATGTCGACGATTTGATTCAAGGAACCGAGGAAAATGTGAAAATGATCAAAGAAAGATTAAAGGTAGCAGCGGATAGACAAAAGTCTTACGCCGACTTGAAGAGAAAAGACATTTAATATGATATCAGTGAGAAAGCGTTCTTAAAAGTTTCTCCTTGGAAGAAAGTCATGAGATTCGAGAAAAATGGCAAGTTGAGCCCTAGGTTTATTGGTCGAGTATGAAGTGATCGAGAAAGTGGGTCCGGTGGCATATAGACTAGCCTTACCTCCAGAGTTGGAAAAGATCCATAATGTTTTCCATGTTTCAATGTTAAGGAGGTATAGGTCAGACCCATCACTTGTGGTCTCTTCGGAAGTTATTGAGCTTATACTAGACTTAACATACGAAGAAGAGCCTGTAGAGATCTTGGCTCGAGAAGTCAAAGAATTGCATAACAAACGAATCCCATTGGTAAAAGTATCATGGAGAAACCATAAGACAAAAGAAGCCACGTGGGAAAGTGGAGAAACTATCTTGTCAGAATATCCGCAATTGTTGATGAATGTAATTTCGAGGAATGAAATCTCTACGTGGGAAGAGGTTGTAACGTTCAAAAATAGTTTTTGTTTATTATTTTACTTTATAGCATTTTACGCTATAATAAATTTTTATTTTATTTATTCGATATTTTATTGGTTTTAGCAAGGATAGAAATATCCGATATATCGTCGATATCTCGATATATCCGATATCCGTGATGTTCGGCTGATGTCGGCGATGAAGCGGAGTATATCGTCGATATGCCACATTTTAAGGCAGATATATCATGGAAATATCAGTATGTATGGCTTCTGGCGCGTTAATTTAATTTTCGTGGAAATATAGAGATATATCGGGATATATCGGGATAAATCGGGATATATCGAGGATATATCGAAGATATATTTAAATGACCAGATTTGAAATCCTGACTTGATCCAACGGTTATGGATTGATCACAATAGTTTAATTTCCGATATATCGATATTCATGTAAAAATCCGATATATCTTCGATATATCGATATATCAAGTAAATCAAGTAGCGATATATCAGAGTGAAACCAATATTTTCATCCTTGGTTTTAAGTGATAAAAATAGAGTTTTAAAAGTGAGAATTCGCACTAGTGGTTATTGAACTAAATTAAACTATTAGTTTAATTATATGTTTAGGGTATAATACAAGTTAAAATTGAATTTTTCGAATTTAAACGCTAAGTAAAAAAAATAAAATAAATCATAATTAATACAAAGAGTCAAGGTTAAATTGGTAAAATGTGAAAATAGGGACCCAAAATGTCATAAATGAAAAGTATATGCCAAAATATAAATGTAATAAGTTGTTGTGCAAATAGAAATGAAATGAAGGACTTTAATGCAAAAATGGAAAACTTAAGCAATAAATGAGATTTGCCAAACAAGGCCTTATACATGAAATGGGATAAGACCAAATTTGATCTTAGAATTGGGCATTTCACGTTTTGGAAAAGGGAGAGAGAGCTAGGGTTATGGGTTCTTGAAAAGAGTCATTGTTGGTGATTGTTCTCCATTAGTTCAAAGTTTTGTAAGAAAAGAGAAGAAAAAGGAAGCTTGATTGGAAGGTTTTAAAAAGAAAGTAAGGTATGAATTATCCAATTTGCTTGTTAGGAACCCTCCTAACTCCCTCTTTTATTGTGTTTGGATTGGTAAAACCATGATTCAATATATATATATATGTTTGAGTTAGAGTTCAAGCAGCCTTTTTGCTTTGATTATGATTGGTTTTGAGAATTTTTGTATAAAGGAAATGTTGGGGGTTTTAAGGAGGATCATGCATCAAGAATTTTCCCACAGCCCCATGTTTTTATTTTAGCCCATAACTTAGCTATAACTCATCGAATCAGTGATTTGAAGATTACGGGTAAACTAGACTTCTAGGAGAGCAATTTTCTTGAAATAAGTATATTAATTTGGACTACGGCTGAATGAGAAGAAATTCGTCAAGTGGCTGTTTTCGAGCAAGTGCAGTTGGTTTGTTCTGATTTGGTGTTTTTGTTATTTAGGTCATAAGTTGAGTTTCACTCATCCAAATTGAGTGATTCAAATTTTTGGGTAAACTAGACTTCTAGGAGAACAAATATCCTTGAAATAAATGTATTCAAATTTGGACCCCATTGGACTCAGAAATTCGTCAAGTGAGCTCTATTTTTCGAGCCAAATTAAGTTTATGTTTTGAAAATAAGTGGTCCGGTTAATTTGAACATATCTTGAGTTTCACTGCTCTGAATTGGATTATTCCAATTTCTGAATAAAATATATTTATAGGGGAATAATGGACTTGAAGGAAGTTGGGTAAAATGTGATTCATTTGTTCACAGAAAATTTTACTTGAAGGAAGTTGGGTAGAAAACAACCCTAACTATAAACCTAAATAAGTTAACTAATATTGTTCTCTAATTGTGATGGATTAGGGGTTAGTAACGAGGAAGTCTGACCTAAGAGCCGAGATTCCCGAGGATGGGAATCGGAAAACAACCTTTTTGGGTTTGTTCTCCATACTATTTTCTTATTTCAAGTTTTGTGATTGTTAGTTGAAATGATTTTCAAAAAATTGCATATGTGATTTGTTTACCCCAGCGATTTGGAAAATTGATTTTTAAATGCATTGCCATAAAAAATTACGCATGAACATCAAAATGTATTATTTAGGTATAAATGTATATACAATATTGTAAATTACTATGACTGAGTTTTAATGCCCTTAATAGAATGTTCTTCGTCATATTCGAGTTAAGGATAGATTTGCATACCAATAAGGGTCAAACTAGCAGTACTGTGAATGAAATGAAATCTAGTGCCATGCGATCCAGCTAACTAGGGACGGTGTGATGTAGTGTACAAATGATTTTAAATAACTAGTCAACTGACACGATGAGGGCCAGGTATTATGTTATAAAATGTTTTAAACTCTTATTATGACAGGAATAGTAGCCGATGATTTCATTATCCCAGCATCGAAAGAAATGATTAAGAAGTCGTTTAAGGGGCGAAATTTTAAGTCAAATCATGTGAAATCATGATTTGAGTTTTGAATGAAATATTTCATATAAGCTGTATACTTTGAAGTGATCAAATGATTTGCAAATGAAAGTATATGAAATAAGCACATATATATAATGTATATTGCACGGACTATTGAAATTGTGCTAAAACATTGTTTCAGGAAAGCTATATATTTGTGTTTAATTGAAATGAAGAGATAATTGCATAGAATCACTAAACATGAAAATGCTTAGCGAGTTGTTTTTATCGTCGATGTGAGTCACCCAGAGTATTTAGGAGACTGACGAGGCCCGCCAAAGTTCGAGTCATCGTCAAATCGTGCAGTATAAGTAAGCGTTCCCGTCTCATCAATATATTTCATCTCGTAGCGTTATTCTTGATCATTTTTGTAATGAAACAAAAAATATATAAGTTTTCATAGGAAGAACATATTTGATTTATTTGTGTAGATGAACTATGATAATGTTTTGTAAATAATAATGTTGAAATGACATACATGTTATATTGAATGAAAGTGTTAATTGACAAAACAATGGACCCTCTTTAACCGAAATGATTATGCAACATTTATTTATACAATATTCGAAAATATATATATAGTAAAATTGATCCTCGTCTCAGTTAGGTTGGCCTTCGGGCGGAGGTGGGGTAGGGCGTGTGAAGAAAGAAAGAAGTAGGGATCATAAGGGAATTCTACTTAGTTTTCGAGGGAAAGGAGTCCTTCTCCCAAAATTTGTGGGCCGGAGCATCCTTGATAGGTTTGATCCACGTGAAAATCCTGTTCGAGTCCTCCTAAGCCCCCGAATACTCCGCCTCGAAAAGGGAACCCCCCTCTTCGTCTTGATCCTAGAGAATGGTGGAGAATTATCCTCCTAATCCTTGACCGGCCTCTCTACGCTCTCAGCCATTACCCGAGATGAGTTTGAAGTTTGAACTGCCAGGATCGGACATCTAGTGAGAAGAGAAACGACAATATAAGAACATAAGGGCTTAGATAGGGTGGAAGACCAGCCACCAAGCCGGAAGATTAGACATAGGGCAACCCTACCGTTGAGAGGGAAACCCAACAAAAAAAAAGAAAAGAAAAGGGAAAACTCTAAACCAATAATTAGATGACTTAACTTGTGGTTCGTTCCACCAGTTCAGATCGAAATTCCCTTCGGGCTCTTTCTTACTTAGGAAAGGAGTTCGAAGAAGAAAAGAGCAAAACCAAAAGATAACAGAAACATAGGAAAAGGAGCAAAGACAAACCTCTGAAACTGGAGATTCGATGGCAGGAATCATGATGTATCCGAAGAATCTAAAACTGGGGCAGAAGGATCGAAGAGCCAAGTAGGACTCTACTAAGGAAGTTGGGTATCCAACGACGAAAAGAGTAGTGATGTTCGAAGATTCTAAATTGGAAGCAGAGAAATCCAAAAACTGGAATGGATGAAAAAGGATGTTGTCGAAGTTCTCAAAAGGGCAAAATGGTGCTTTAGAAACCAAGGAGGTGAAATGTCATGTTGGAACTCCAAAAGCCCATCATTATAGGCAGGAAAATGAAAAGGCATGAAATATATGAAATGGGAGCCGTACTTGACGGCGCATATATATCCTATAAGACCAATCCCATGGCTGCCACCTGTTTAGGTGCAAAAGTGAAGAGACGTATTTTGATAACCTACTTAGACCGCCGATTCGAAGCTGCGTTGTATCGCTTTGGAATAGTCAATCCAAAATGATAGTTGAGGGGCTAGTGGAATGGGTAGTGTGAGCACTAAAAGATAACGCACAAGTCGGACATCGGGAACTATCCGCCCAGAACATTTCAAACTTGAAGCTTGAGAAAGGAAGCACATGGAGCTTGTGTGTCAAGCAACACTTACCTTTGAGAGACCAAAAGGGAAGATAATAAAATCTCAACAGAAAACAAAAAAAACAAAGAGGACAACCAATTGAAATATGTAATCATACTAAAAAGGCAAAATCCCACTACACTAACATCCAATTCCACTACCAGTGCTAAAAATAATCAAATGGAAATGGAAGACCTAACGGTATATGGAAAGTGAGACAGAAGAAAACATCCTTGTACAATGAAAGACCTAATTATGGAAAACTAGTCTTTTCCATGCATGTAGAAATGCAACATGCTAAACTTGATTGATTGACAGGAATAAAGAAGTTCAAACACAGTGGTGTGGCTAGTGGTGGCTTGTCACTCAAATCAATATATTAGAGATCCTGGAGAGTTCATGACCGAATGAAACACAATTATTTCTCTTGCCTTTTTTATACATAAGATCGAGTAGGGGACCCAGAATTTGGCCTTTAATAATATTCTTGGGAAAATAATAATCTTCGGCTACTGGTTCAGCATACTATTGGAAAACACTCCTCAAACCTCCAATTATTGCACATGTAACAACAAATTAGTATTCTCCTGGTCACCGTAATGATGAGAACCGGTATGATTAGGGAAGAAAATTTGACACCGCTCATCAATACGGCACTGTTTTTATGGGTTTGAATCAACTATAATAATCTTGATTGAGTTGAATTCGTATCAAACTGTTAAATAAATGAGTTATTTTTTGTGTTAATTCATACCATCCAAATATTTTCCAAATTGATCCATTAATTATATAATTTACCTTGTCAGAAATTTTACAAATTTATTCATGTAAACGTTAATCGGTTAAATTCAAATATAATCTTAAATTAGTTATTTATGATAAATCTTATTCAGTGATGATGGATCATTCGATATAGATATATATTAATAAACTAATTAATTCTCTTAATGCAATTAGTTTTAGGAAATATGATTGACTCTGATCGATTCGCTTTGAATAACTTGACTAAAGTTTTATAACACAATGGTATAAACAAATAGATTTCGTGTGTTACGCATGATATATTATCATTTTTATTTGTCATTTCATATCTTTATCAATATATTTCAAATAATAATGTGGAAATGAAATTTGTTTTTATTTTGATTTTTATACATTTTGTATATTAAGTTGTGGTACTTTGTTCTTGTAATAATTATAGGATTACCTTTAATCTCATTTAGCTCTTTATCATTTTAGTTAGAGTTGATAAACGGAAAAGCCTAATCCATTTCGGACCAACTCATTCGGATTATGGACCAAAGCGGGATGACTAATCTAGTCTATTTCTAGTCGGATTAGCTTTCGACCTGACCCATGCTTAAAAAAAAAAAAATTAATTTTATAATCAAATTTAAATAAAAGTAATAATATATAAATAGATTATAATAATTATGTATAAAATAATTAAGTCTAAACAATATAATAATATCAAAACAAACTTAAATAAATAAATAATGCTGAACATATTATGCCCATATCAAAAGTATCAAACTAATTAACTAAATAGAACCAAAACAATAACGTAATAAGCTTATGCGTATACGGAAAAAAACATCAAAGTCAAAGTAAATCCTCATAATCTTAACAATAAAAATTTCATTTATATTTGTAGTAATTTTTTTCCAAAATGCATCCTTGATGTTGATATTGGTTGAGTCTGTCATCATCTATTAATTAAAATTTTAAAATATTAACAAATATAAATTTCATTTATATTTGGAATAGATTTTTTTCAAAAATACATCATCGAGTCTTGGGTGAGTCGTCACATCATCGAATGTTAACAATATAAATTTCATTTATACTTGGAATAAAAATATATATTTTTCCAAAATGCATGTCAACTCTATAATAATGAAATATCCTATTTGTTTGAAAAAATTATCTTACTTTAAATATATAATCATATTAGGAAAGAAACTTAAGTGTATAATTTTTTGTTAATTATTTTTTAAAATAACAAAATATTTTATTATTAACGCAGTTTTAAGTAATAAAATTATTTAAAATATATTGATAATTTAGTTATTTAATTTAATTTATAAACTATTTAACTTCATTTTTATAAAAAAAACATATATGATTAAATAAGTTTAAGGATAAATACAAAAATGAAATTATAAATATTTAAAATAGGAATAATGAGATAAATGAAAATATATTTAATATTAAAATTGTAATTTATTTAATTCAAATGCAGATTTGACTCTATGTTAAAAGCAAAATATCGAATTTTATAAATGAATCCTTGAAAATTTCAAATATTAAGTTAGTTACTTAAAAAAATTAAATAAAGATTTCGGGGTCAATCGGGCCAATCCAGACAAAACCCATATGGGCTACATGTCAAACTTGGTCAGACTAATTTGACCCAATTTTATTCGAACCATAAACTTTATAACTCAATCCTCCAAAAAATCGGGTTAAAATAATCTGATCCATCAAACTCAACCCATATTACTAACTCTAATTTCAGCCTAACATCAAGTGGTAATGTGAATTAAATAACTCTATTATTTTAAATGAGCGGAGGGAGGCATAATCACTCAAATGAAATATGGGATGCATGGAGGAACTTTGGTCAGTTTGGTCGACAAATAAGTAAATTTTGTATTATAATATAATAATATAGTTGGAGTGATAACGGTTGGGTCTATTCTTTTTGTATTATTGTACCCTTTCCTTAATCAATGTGCCAAGCCATTGCATTTTCCTCAACCCACAAGTCTTTTAGAAGGATCACATCCACTTTTAACATCATTTATCCATCCTCATAAATAAATAACACTAAAGTTTAAAAAAAAAAAAGATTTTCTTCCCGTATTATTATGAATATATTTTAATAATTTTAGTGATAAGATAAGATGCTCAAAGTCAAAGTAATAAATGGTATTCCAATTTTTATTTTGATATCTCCAACTTTATTATTGTTGAATTAAATATCTAAATTTTTTAATTTTTTCAATTTTGATATATCAACTTTATTTATAAGACCCAATAAAATTTCAATTTCGGAAAAATGGCAAAATCATAATTTTGGTAAAAATCCGAAATTTTTCTAGATCTCGGATGTGAAAGCAGGACTTCACCGTGGAATCGTCACTTGTGAGGGTGGCTACCTCGTCGATTTTCGTGAATTTCGAGGCGGTGTTCGAATTTACACGTTTTTCGAGGAAGCGGCGTGGAGTGTAGGACACATGGGCGCATTTTTGAGTGGCACTGGGGTGCCACGTGTCAAGCATCAGATTCAGTCAACTTGAGCTCAAGGTGGGGCCCACGTTGACACATGACATGATGCCATTAGATGGAAAAGTCAAGGTGGTTGGGTTGAGTGGATAAGAAATCATCTCAACCAATCATAAGGTAACATGTGGCAAAGTGAGAGACAAAAGGGGAGCTTCTTCTCCACTTTTGGCTACAGAAACGTCTTGAGAGGAGAAGGAAGTCTTGGTTTTTTTCAAAAATGGTGGATTTTAGTGAGAGTGTCGACTTCTCTCTGGGATTTTGTGTCGAACCGTCAGTTTCGGGCGAGCAAAGTGGTTCTACACATCGTGACTACTGCGTGGGCAGGTTTCGAGGTTTTGATAGACTCAGAGTGAGGTAGGGGTTTTATCCTACTTGTTTTAACCCTTGTTTAAGTGTTTTGTTGATGGTTGATTTGATTGAGGTAGTGAGGGGTCGTTTGATGGGTCGAAACTTGGGACGGTGTTAAATTTTGGAGCCCGTTTGGATGGAGTCCGCGATTTGTTTGGTACGCTGTGTTGGAATTTATTCGATAAATTATGTTGTGGTGTGCATGAGGCGGCTGACATGGTTGGGTTCTAAGAAGTGGAACCGATGTTTGGTGAGTGGGCTGCCCATGGACATCCCACTGTTCTATTTTGGGACGGTTAAAATCAGTCACGGGTTGTGTGATTTGGCCAAAAATCATCCATATGTTGTGGCTTGAATTGTGTGGAATTGTGATTAGCTCAAGTGAGCTAATTTGCATGTTGGTTGATTAGAAGTGAAAAACATGTGGTATGCGTGATAATTTGAGAATAAATGCACAAATTGATATATTTGTATAAATTGTGTTGAAATGGTGTGACGCCCCAAAACCGGGGTGTCCATTGACAACCTGTCAACCCGCGGAATACTCTTGAATGTCGGGTGGCAGGCACTTCTCAAGAAAATCGAGGCGGAATCTCAGCACAATGCGGGAGCTCTGCAGAGTGAGCTTGTTCAACATCGACAATGACCACCACGGGTCGAATGCGAGTAAAATAATGGCCGCTTAGGCTCTGCATCCAATACTCACAAGTACATCAACTATATCTGATAGTTGAGAGTTAATAAATCACTCTTAATTCAACATATATTAAAAGTTACAACATTCTAATACATGTATACAACATAACCACCAAAGCCACAACTTGGCTTTCTTCATATGTGCGGTCCCTAATGCGGGTCAGCCGTTTGCACCTGACTTGTACCTGAAAAGGGGGTCCCACGACGAGGTGAGCAAAGCCCAGTAGTGATAATCTCCCTCTGAGAAATTCACTCACTTTAAGTGCACATGCAATGGTCACATAATCAAACACATCTAAGTGCAACATACCCATGTCTGAATGTCTACATGCCATGAATGAGATTCGACTCACCATGCCCCACATGTGCAGGCTCTACTTCAGCTCCCATCACTCAATATGTCATTGAGTAATATATCCCGAACCACTCCTTGACTCGTCTCACATGTCATATTTGTAATGACTGTCCTTTAGTATTACCAATGACCCAATGTCGAGTCCTCACCGACTCCGTTGCAATGCAGAATTGTGATGATGACAAATCTCGAGTCAGTCAAAGCTTCTATCACAGCCGAAGTCTATGTGATAAACATGACCGCGTGTCTTCTTTAGGCAACATAACTTTAGGTGATCATGAGTTTCTTACACCCATACGCCTCGAGTTCTCCTTGACTCCCTCGAGCATGCATTTTCCATGAATAAGCCATTTCCCGAACAAAGGTATTTGTTTTTAGTGGACAACCCTTCGATATAAATAGTGGACACACTCCACCGATAATCTATTTTGTGGACAACCCTCGATGAATATCAATTGGGCAGACTCGATGATTGATGTGCCATAGACTGACCCTCCGATGTATATCAGTGGAATGGATAAGACGATTGATATTATATGAATGACTCCCCTCTCCGTGTTGTAATTGGACACACTCCGATAAATAATATTGTTGGTCAACCCTCCGAAACAATTCTCTCAAGAAACCACCTCATGCACTCACTCCTATTGTTCTAGGGTGCCCCAGTGCATATGAAATGCAATAAGCCATTTCCATTTTCTTAACCCATGCGACTCATTTGGACGTTGTCTTATTAATCAAGTCCCGCTAGTAGCACCTTCTGTTGTGTTGATCCTGACCATGTACTCTGATACACCATCAAACACCTAACACATTGTCGATCTCAACTATGCACTCACACCTAATTTCTAGGTTACCCTAGTGCATATGGAATGCATGATGCCAATTCCAAAACCTTCATGCTAATATATTCACATGCATATATATTAACATAATTAAATCACATAAAACATGTTATGTAAATTCTCGACGATTACACGAATTAAGCTCACATGGACTGAATTTACAAACCATGAACAATTCATTTTGAATTCATTTTCCTAGTAATAACACACACAAAATGGCCAAATCTGAGACCCATATAAAACGGGGGCACCTCTTGGTCGCACGGTTCATCGCTTAATATTGTGATACCAAAACATCCATGAAAACGAAGACATCAGTCCTGAGAAGCAAACCAAACCTCAGCAGCGATCGAGTGCTTTTGAAATAGTCGAAAATTCTGTCATGGCATTGTCTAAACGATCTCAATTCAGCGAATTGTCGGCTTGATCTCACGAAATTCAACGATTTGTTACAAAAATAGTCGAAATTCCTAAAAATTCCTACACTCGGTCTAGGGTGAGGAATTTGAAATTCTGACCTTTCACAGCCTAAGCCAATTCGAGCCATTAAATAGCCTTTAGGCTAGAAATAACATAAGTAGGAAAATTCCCTACCTCGTGGAGTTTGTGAAACTCCAAGACACGGTGTCACGGCGTAGCTCTCGTCACGTAGATCAACTTTGCGCCGACTCGGAGTGAAAACTTATAGTCTAATTTTCGTAGATGCGAGAAGAAACAAAGTGAAGAAAAATTAAAATAATATTCTCATGCTCCTTTCTCTCCCTCTCGAAAACCGGTTTCTCTCCAAAAATAGCATTTCCTCCTTTTTTTATTTTTATTTGATTTATTTATTTGTTGTTATTATTCTTATTATTATATTATTATTTGATATTCATGGTTCATATTATTTTGTTAAACAAAGTTTTTTGATACAAAATAATTTATTTTCTTTTTTCAGTTCACTTTATTTTAAATGAACTTAACTCAAGCCATTTCACGACTTCGAGATTTTATTAAAAATCTAGTCCACACGAGAATCACCAGAACGATTTATCACCCGAAATTCGTAAAATATTACATTTGTCTCGAAATTCGACGAAACTTTTAAGGTCACTAAGTGTCGCGAGATGAATTTAACGCGCAGTCCGTTCGTCATCGAGATCTAGAGAATTCGGTTTCCAGCGAAATTACCGTTTACCATTTTTAGAAAAATTGAATTTTTCTCGGGTTTATTCTCCCCCTTATGAAATTTAGGTCACGAAATTCACGCACATCGCTCTTGTACATATCTTGCCTTCTACAACTCTAAGGCCGTGTCGAACATGATAACCCGCCTCGGGTCACAATCCGCGACATAACCCGGATGGGTTGTCGACTCATCCATGTCCAGGAATGACATCAAAACCCGATATGTCTACCCATATTTGAAGGCCCGGCTCTCACTAGATCATAGAGGAGAATTTTCTCATACAATGGCTTTTCCCAGAGGCCTTAACCTCTAAGCCCAAACTCGAAGAAGGCTGATCCTCTTTCTCTTCCCACCGGCACTCGCATCTCGAATGCCTTGTGCGTCATCCATCTCTCTCTCTATGGCGGAGAATTTGTCGACCATAGAGTCCGTATCTTACTCTAGGCGGAGGCCTGATCTTGCCACTGAATGGGCTGACTTGGAGTCCATTCTCAAATCCCGACCTTGGCGTATCATTGGCCACATAGTCATCACTATAACATGCCAACTCCGGTGAATACGGCCCATGTACTCCATCAACGTCATCGTTCCCTGCCTCAGCTCTAGGAATTCTTAGGCCTTTGCATGCAGCGGTGGTCGGAAAATACTTCCTGTAAAGAGCCCATGGAACTGCTGCTAAGTCATTGCCTCTAAATCCACCAGAGGTCTTAACCCGATCCCTGCTTGGGACTCACCGCTAGGTGGAGCATAGCTAACGATCTTGGGCACGCATCGAAGGTAATATCCATGCCTCCAATACATTCTCAATCTGCTTAGAAACCCGATGGTACGCCTGCATGGATCCTCCCTCGCAATAGCGTCGGAGGATGATGTGACCATCTGGAGGGGTCTCGGACGCCACTGTGCAGGTTGCATTAGCTGTGCAATGGCCCGGCCAATTGCAACCCCAATGACCTCAGCAAAGGGACTCTTTGGTCAAATGCGAGTAGTGCTTGGCTAGCACCTCGTGGAGCTGACCTCGTCCTCGGCCTTGACTTTCCATGCACATGTGAATGGAAACAAACTTTATTTTAATCTTATTTCGATCGAAATAGTAATGCACATGCCAATTACTAATAGACTTAACAACTATGAAGCGACCGCATTCGTCGCCTAAGTGGTCTTGTTACCCTGACCACTCCTTTTATTTATTTCAATAAAATTCAATACTTTCAGGTTCATTTTCATTTCCGAACCTAGGTTATAGTTCCTAACCTTAGCATTACTTCTTCTATCATATTCTTCCATGCATATAATTTTCCGTGCAATAACCACGCAGCAATCACATTTCCCATATACATGTGCCGTGTATAGTTTTCCACGCAATGTAACGCGACACGATCACACAATCATAAACATGGAACACATATCCGAATACATGCAAACACACCATGCATGCAATGGTCTAAGCCCGTTCCATGAACTCCTAGGTGATCGTACCTGACTCCGATACCAAGCTATAGCGCTAATATCAATTTCACCGCCAATAGCAATGGCATAAGCCCATGTCCCTCAAGCCTAGGTAGTCGTATACCTGTGCTTCGTACCATCTTTGTGACCTTCGGTGCATATGAAATGCAATGAGCCATTTCCATTTCTTAACACAATGCGACTCATTTGGACGTTGTCTTATTAATCAAGTCCACTAATCAACACCCTACACGGTGTTGATCCTGGCAAATGTACTCACGACACACCATCAAACACCTAACTGCAGTGTCGTCTTAGCTATACTTTTCACTTTAATTTAGAGTTCTGCAGAGTGCGTATGGAATGCATGGTGCCAATTCCAAAACATTCATGCTAATATATTCACATGCATATATATTAACATAATTAAATCACATAAAACATGTTATGTAAATTCTCAACCAATTACACCAAAATTAGTTCACATGAGCTAATTTACAAACATGAGCAATTCATTTTGAATTCATTTTCTAGTAATAACACACAAAATGGCCCAAATCTCGGACCCATATAAAACAGGGCACCTCTTGGTCCCTTCACGGTTCATCACCAAATATTGTGATACCAAAACACACCACAAAACCCGAAGACATCAGTCCCGAGAGTAAAACCAAACCTCAACACAGTTCGGGCTTTGCTGAAAAATAGTCGAAAATTTAGTGAAGCGTCGAGAAGCTTGATCGAATTCAGCCGGATTTGTCCAAAAATAGTCACAAAAAATTCCTAAAAATTCCCTCGCTCGGTCAAAATTTGAGGCCAGAAATTCTGACCTTTCAAGGCCTCTAAGCCCAATTCCAAACAATTAAATAGCCTTTAGGCTAGAAATAACACACAAGTAGGAAAATTCCCTACCTCGTATTGAGTTTGTGAAACTCTAAGATTTTGGTGTCCACGCGTAGCTCTTTATCGGCGTAGATCAACTTTGCCTTCGACTCCACAGGCACTACGACCCGATTTTCGTAAATCTGAGAAAGAAACAAAGTGAAGAAAAAATTAAAAATAATATTCTCCACGCTCCCTTTCTCTCCCTCCCGTCGGTTTCTCTCCAAAATGGCATTTCCTCCTTTTTTATTTGATTTTATTTATTTATTTATTTATTATTATTCTTATTATTATATTATTATTTGATATTCATGGTTTTATATTAGTTTTATTCGGGTCGTTTTATTTGAAATAATTTGTTCTTTTTTAGTTCACTTTATTTAAATTAACAACTTAAGTCATTCCACGACTTAGAGATTTTATTAAAAATCTCGTCACGAATCTTATCGATTTATCACCCGAAATTTATGAAATATTCATTTGTCTCAGAATTCAACGAAACTTTCTGGGTCACTAGATTTCGCGAGACGAATTTAACGGCGCAATCCGTTTTGTCATCCGAGATCTAGAGAATTTTCGGTTTTCAACTGAAATTACCGTTTTACCATTTTTTTAGAAAAATTGAATTTTCTCGGAGTTTAATAAATTGCGCAATATTTTATATGCGGAACAACCTAAGTGGGTGCTGAATGCATGACGCGAATTTTACGAAAAGCGAACATGGTTGAGAATTTCACAGGATGATTTTCCGGAGAATTGGGTTGGGAGATGGGCCAACAGATCATTTCAAATGAGGACCATGACTGTTTCGGAAAGTTCCCCAACCAATTCGCCTCGGAGGGTAGTCCAATACTTTTACCGAAACTCGGTAGTTTGTTTTCAAGAACAAGTTTTGTTTTGAAAACTGATTATTTTTCTTATACATGGCTTGAAGCGAGTGTGAGGAGTCGTGAGGACTCGATGCATGGGAATGGACGTGTAGACATTCCAAGTAGGATCACGTGTTTACTTGAGTGTGTGTTTACATTGGATCGTACATATGCACTTAGGTAGGGAGTAACCCATTTAGGGTGATTTCACTCTTGGGCGATAGCTCACCACCGTCGAGATATTTTTCAGAGTACGGGGAGCGTTCGAGAAGCGGCTCATTTTAGAGGCGATTTTGAAGAAAGTCCGGGTTGTGGCTTGATGTTTTGGGATAATATGTATTAGAATTGTAAATTTTAATATGTATTTGTATTAAGAGTAATGTATAACTCTTGAATTATTGGAAAATAGTTGGGTGTATATTTTGATGAGTATTGGTGTATGGGCCCAAGTGGCCATTTTCACTCAGGTATGGGTCTCGCGATACGAGACATATAGATTTTTTCGTAGGTTGACGGGTTGTCAACGGATACCCCGGTTTTGGGGCGTCACATTATTTTTGTTAAATTAAGTTTCTAATTTTTTTATTTATTTCAGTGTCTCAACTTTATTTTTATTCAATGAATTGTCTAAACTTTGATTTTTTCTATTTTGATGTTTCAACTTTATTTTTTCAATCAAATGTTTAAAATTTTAATTTTCAACTTTATTTTTTCAATCAAATGTTTAAACTTTCAATTTTGTTCAATCAAGTGTTTTTTTACCAATAAAAATTTATTAAGATATTTGTATTATAAAAATTGAATTCAAATGACATTTCATCTGATATAAAATTACTTAAATGACTTTTAAGAAGGTAAAATGACAATATAATCATTTTCACATTATGAAATTTATAAAATTGGCTATTATATAATTGAGATAAAATTTTTAAAAAAAATTCTTAAAAAATATAACAATTAAAAAAATAAAATAATTATTGGCCTACTATACAATTTTAATTTTTACTTGTTTTTCTATGTATTATGTGAGAAAAAGATTTATATATGAATAATTAAAATAAAATACTAGATATTAAAATTAATTTTAAAATAATTAAAATATTTTATTTTTATCTCATAGCATTAAAAACTATGTGGAAATGATCATATTATCTTTTCACCTTATTAAAAAGTCATTTAAGTAATTTCAATATTTTTATATGATAAAAATTTATTTAGATGCAATTTTTCTTATTCCAAATACCATAATAAACTTTGATTGATTAGGGCTTTCGCTTCAATAAAAATTAAAAGTTTAAACTCTAGATTTAACAAAAAGTAAAAATTGAAAAGTTAAGATATTTTATTAAACAAAAATAAAGTTGAGACATCAAAATAAAAATAAAAATTGAAAAGTTGAGACATTATTTATGTAATTAACTCAATAAGTAAAATAAAGTGATTAGAATGGCAATGTGTAGCTCATGTCGCACTCAACGAAAAAGGCGGTGCATAGAGAGGGGAGGAATCCAGGAGTCGAATATGAATAATTTATTGCTAATGTTTAGGGGTAAAAAAAATAAAAATGAAAGTTACTAGCTAAACATATTTAATTATCATCAATTTGAAATTTTATCAAAATTTAAACTTTAATGAATGATAATTAAATATATTTGAATTAAAATATTGAAAAACTTAATAAAATTAATACTTTAAAAATATTAATATAATAATTCTTTATTAAAAGTGTTATAAATCTTTTATCATTTTATCTTATTAAAAAATATTGAAAATAAAATAAAATAAATAGTAATACCATTGTTTATATAAGTCTCGATGAAAGATCACCATATTAACTTAGACAAATAGACTTGGGAATAATAGGAACGCTATTTTTTTTAACTTTTTTTTTTAATTTATTGATATAATTAATGGTAATGAAATATGATAAGATGATTGGTAAATAGTAGATGTGAAATGTTTTTTTAACATTATTTTCCTTTATTGGGCCAAAAAACATTATTTTCCTATAGAAGTAAAATGATTGGTGAATGAGATATTGGGTCACACGATATCCATAAGGACTCTGTTTGGTTTGTTAAATGATGGGTCCCGGTAAATGGGATACAAAGGTGTGGTATCGGGTCACATGATATCCACAGGTCTTCCCCAGGTTGATGGTTGATCAACAAACCCCTGGATTTTATGGCGTCACATAACTTAAAGACATTACGATGGAGTCAAACCTATACTATGATATTGTAGTCTCCTAAATTTTCAGAGTCATTGGATCGTCGGAGCATTAACCTACCAGCATGTACCTACAAAACAAACAAGAAAACGGCGGTGGTCCGCTCGCCGCCTCTCTTATGCCTAAGTCAGATCAGGGAATCTAGAGTGAAAGAGTCAATCTTTTTCAGTGAAGAATCTCGTACCTTCCTTCTTGTAATTCCTCCTTCCTTTATAGGGAAGGAAGATGATCCGATTTCCATGGAAAGTGGGTGATTTCCTTTCGAAACGGAAGGGGAAAGATGGCGTTCTTTGCTCGCCATGACATGTTCTTCATTTTGATAGTCGATTAAGCGTAACTTGTGCCCTAGAAGTGTTTGACCACCTGCAGTTATGTGTGGGAAGGGGTTGTGTTAGCCGGCCTTCTTCTTAGAGATGGCTCTCGACTAGGAGAGGATAAGTCTAGGTGTTATATCCCATGACCGGCTTGGAAGGTGATACTTGGGCCTGGCCTGCCACTTAGGCCTGTCCTGCGAGTAAAGGTGTTTGGGCCTGGTGAAGGATAGAGTTGGCTTTTATTACAGTACCTGATGCCCCCTTTTTCATTGAGGAGGTCAGTCTTCCTGTTGGAAAAAGAGAACATTTAATATTTGGCTTGGTGTGAATAGTGGACTATTAATCTTTGGTATGTTCCAATGCGCATTAGGGAATTTTCTATTTCGGTGTCACATTTGATCACACGGCTATTTAAGTATTCCCTTAAAGCAGGTATCTATAAAGGAAACTGCCGAGGATGGTGGGTTCCTTTGTGTCACTGGCTATTGTTGGTTTTTTAGCTGGGAGATATGGTTGGGCGTCGCTAGGCATTGTTAGTGTCGTTCTTTTCTGATTGCTTCATGGAAGAGGCTTATGAAGGGGGCCTGGACGTGATTTTCAACTATGGACCAGGCCGAAAGCCGCAGGAGGCCCCGAAATTTGGTCGGAGTGTGTGCATTTCGGAGGAATATTTTTGAGCCTCATATCTTACTTTACCATGAAACGAAAAGACCTATCTCCAAGTTTAACTCAGACGTAGCTTGCTTTTTTTTGGGTGTGAGGTAGTGTCAAACCTAAATACCCAACAAGCATTAGCTCATTATATGCCCCCCTTCCTGGTTGCGTCCTTGGGCGGTTCAAAAACTAGAATGGAATCCTTTGCAGCCAAGAACCACCCCTCCTAAGTCAATGGGGCTTTTTTTTTTTTTTTTTTAGGACCTCTTATTCTTCTTCTTCTTCAACAGGTTTCTTCTTCTTCTTCTTTTTTTTCTTCCATAGATTTCTTCTTCTTCTTTTTCTTCTTCATAGTTTCTTCTTCTTCTTTTTCTTCTTCTACTTCTTCTTCTTCTTTTTCTTCTTCTACAGGTTTCTTCTTATTCTTTTTCTTGGCCCATATTGGGTTATGTGACTGTCGAAGTGTGATCACTTTGTTGTAGGCGTTTGTCATGTAGTTGTGAATGCCTTTTGGCGAAATTAATGAAATCATATTTCCTGATATTTTAGCGTCCTTACATTATTTATTATTTATTTATTTTGGGCCCGAATTCTTGGCCTGAGGTAAGGACCGACTCCTCGAATCACAGGCTGTGACATTTGATAAAACTTGGGATGGATCGGTCCTCACTGGTTCTCATGAACGTAACATAATCGGCCATTCTAAACTCAATAGTTAGGATGGCACAAGAGATACAGAGCTTGGCACACGCTGCGTGTACATGCCCTGAGAGCGAAACGTCGCTAGGATTCAAATTATGCAATGGGAGTATTAGTCAGCGGTGCATTTAATGCATCACGTAGACTCCTAGGCGGCTTGATATATAAGGAGTCATCATTGGATTTTACCTGTTCCTCTTCTTTGTTCCGTCCCCCTGTTTCTCCCCTGCTTGGCAGAGCTTACGCACGGATATTCTATTATCGCGAACAGTTTTACTAGGCAATCGTTTCTTCCTCATTTTTCAGGTAAACATAGTTTCTACTTTAGGTACGCTAAGTCTCGGTCATCGACCCGTTTCTGGTGACAGAGTCGTAGGGGGGTGTCCTTAGGGCATGCTAGAACTTGGTGAATCTTCCTTAGGTCGATGGGTTCCACACGCGGGTTCTTGTTTTTACGATTTAGTATTGTGACTTAAGGGTTGATTTTCGTTTTCCCTCTTTGTGTTGTTGTGCCTTGCAATATGGTGAGAGGTGAAGGGCTTCTACTAGTCAAGATGGGTGCAAGCGGCCCAACCGAGTGGGTGCATGACGGCATCATCTCCTCCCTTTCCATGGATGAGGTGAGGACTTATTGTCAAATCCCCGAGGATATTGACTTTGAGTTGTCGGAGGAACGTGGGATCCGCATGGGCGATAAATACAGTGATGTTTTTCACCGGGAACGGCGCTGTGTGAGCCGGCTTCCCGTGTAGATCCCTAGTCAAACAGTGTACACTTCACCAAAGCACCACTTGCCTATATTCACCCAAATGTCATTCAGATTATGACTGGATGTTGCGTACTAAACCTTCTTTATCAGCTGGACCTTTCATTGGTGGAAGTTTGCTTTGCTTACACCTTGAGGATGGCACACGGTGGCCGGCTATCCATGCCATTTAGGCCTCGGTTGCAATTCATTCTGAGGATTCCACTGGTCGCCTAAGTCGAGAGGCGGAGGGTGATCTTTGGTCAAGAGCTTTGGGACCAGACCTGGAGCTTTCACGACCTTTCGTTTTCTGTAAACCGGTTAATGTCTTTTCCAAGTGTGTAGCATGTGTGCTTTTACACACCTGCTTTTGATGTGCGCGGACCTTATTACCGTATGCTGCTTGTGAAAGGAAAATCCGGAGGAGTAAATTTGTTAATTGGGTGGAGAAGGCCAGTTTTGAAAAAATTCGGAAGTTGTTAGAGATTTCCGAGCGGGAGCGACATCACGAAGTCCTTCTTACTTTGAAGAATCTGGGTGATTTGAGTTGCAACCCGACTCCCTACAGCATTCTAGTCATTTCGCGCTCTCTACCCACATAAATTGTGGAAGGGAGCATTACGTTACTGCGGACCTTTTAGACACTCGGGCGGCTCATCTCCCGGCCCGAGAGCCTAGGAGGCAGCGGTGTCGGGGTGGTGATCGTACTTTCGGCTCGGGGCAACCTTCCTATGCTAGTGGGTTCCGGTAGCGCCCCTGAAGCATCCGAGGGCGGGCGAAGGGTGGCGGATTTGGAGCATCTTCGCTAGCGAAAGGGTTCCGTCACGCTAAGTATTGAAGAGAAGAAGGGGACGTCAGGAGGCAAAAATGTTCACGGGCCGGAAGGAAAGATTTCGTCCCTTGGGTTCCCATATTAAGTCATCCCTCGGGTTGGGAAGAATGGGAGGGGGTGAAATGCAGAGCATGGTTCCGCCTTTCTTCGCTAGGAAGGCGAGCGTGATGCTGGCTTCAAGCGGGTGGTTGATGCATCCTCGAGGTGGCGGAGGTCCGGATATGGGGCAATAAATTTATCTCGGGTTCGCTTGAGATGAGCCAGATAGGCCAATTTGGATGGAAACGCCACCTTGGTGGAGTCAGGGGAGGCCTCTCCTACTCGTGATCGGGTGATCCATCCTCTGGCGAGGCTTACGGTAGAGCGGAGAGGCCAGAAGTATCATCTGGGCGAGAGACGTAGCGGGCCCGTTGCCTAACCCATTTGCTCTTAGATTCGTATCTTCCTCAATAGGACCGGCTCACCTATGGAGGTTTTGGCTCCGGGCCGGAGGGTGCCCGGGAGATCATCGATCGCCGAGGCCCTGTAGAGCGAGATCCTCGGTAGACCCTTACCGGTCCCATGCCGGAGCCTATTTAGGATGCTCATGGTGTGGGCGAGGAGGAGGAGAAGAGTATGCCATCTCAGCCCCCGCTTCCATTGGTAAAGAGGACCTCCTGTAGATGGTTGAAGACGGGATGTTGGTCCGAAATCGTAATTTCGCCCACTCGTGAACTGGTACGCTTGTAACTGCTATGTGATGTTCTAGCGTGTTCCTGGTTGTCATGTCCTTGTATATGTGTCAATTCTGTGGCGGTCACGCCATTAGAAACATGGCCTACCGGCATCGGGAGTTCGGGTCCGGATTAGGGGATCTGAGAGAGGTTGCTGGCTCACGCCAGTGGGTTTGTTTCTTACCAGAAGGCCTTGAGTGCTTCCTTGATGGAGGCGGAGGTGAGTTCACGGTGTTGGGAGTCGGAGGCCAAGGAAGCTGTTGAAAGAGCGGTTTAGCGGTGAGGAGTTGAAAAGATGGCTTGTCATGAGCGTCGTGGCTAAATTGGATCTGACGGAGGAGCGCCGGGCATAGGTGGAATCTGAGTTAGCAAGGGTCTATCATGCCTTGGCGCTTGGGGAGGATGCACAGCGGGGAGTTTGCGTTGACCGGGTTGCACGCCTTGGGCGCCCCGGAAAGGCAGCGGAAGAGGCGGAGGGGCCCAGGGGTGTGGTTTAGCGAGATGAAGAGTTTCTTTACTTTTGGGCTCAGGTTCAGCAAGGCAGAGTTGGTAGGGTCCGAGACGGAGGCTTCTAAAGAAAAGGCTCTAGAGGAGGCTTGTGGCCAGCGAGACTGACGTGATCTTCAATTACGATTATGGCTGTGTGCGCCACTTTGTTTGTTTATGGAAGTGAGCACAGTGATCCCATACGAGATCTTAGGATCGTCAAGCCGCTACCTCCCGAGTTTTTCATCAATCCCTGATGCCCCCCGAGTGTTGCCCCAAGGGTTCCTACCACCGATCCAGATGTAGATGTTAAAGGGGTAGGCAAGAGTCTTCTGCCCCGCCCGAGGTTAGATAGGCATCCAGTCTGATTCTCGTCAAATGCTTGGGGAGAATAAAGACCTGATGCGCTGAGAGCTGAGGATTGTATTTTGTTGTCGTCAGATTAAGCTTGTGCCTTATGCTTTATATCCCTGGCTTTCGTTGTTATGCAACTGAGTTTCTTAATGAAGCATGTGTTTGTCTTGAAAATCTATTTTCGTTGCTTACTTTTTGTTGAGTCAAGTAATTTACTTTGTTTAGCCGGGTAGGAATAGATGGATGACCCAGCTGGGCATCAATCATGGTGGGCCATATAGGGCATCTACCTTCCTTGTATTTAGTAATGAACCAGCTGAGCATCAACCATACTGGGCCGGATAGGACATCAACCTTCCCCGAACTTAGTAATGAACCAGCTGGGTATCAACCATACTAGGCTGGATAGGGCATCAATCGTTCTCGGACTTAGTAATGAACTAATTTGGGTAGCAGTAGCACTAAGTAGAATAGGGCATCAATGATCGGACTTAATGTGGTAATTTGGGCATCCAACCATCTTGGGTCGGATAGGACATCAACCTTCCCTAAACTTAGTAATGAATCAACTGGGCATCAACCATACTAGGCCGGATAGGGCATCGGCCGTTCTCGGACTTTGATAATTAAAATTTGAGATGAAAACACGGTTAGAGACTGAATCAACCTTTTATTGATAATACCTTCTGAGGTGCATAGCATTCCACATTCTAGGTACGGGTGTTCCTTCTAGTTTATCTAGTGCATATGAACCGGACTCGCTGGCTTGTGTTATAATATATGGTCCTTCCTAGTTGGGCTGAAACTTTTCGATCATTGGATGTTTTGTGTTCTCAAGACTTTTCTTAGAGCAGTTGTTTAGGTACTTGTGGTTTGATCTTTGTTGTACAAGTTTGCCAATTAGCGGTGGTAAGATTCTATCCGTACAGTTGCCGTCTCACGCAGTCCATCTGTCGTGTCTAGGTCCTTAACTATAGATTCTGTACTCAACTGCTCGGGCACATCAGTTCGGAGCGTAGGCATACCGATTTCCGTAGGGATTATAGCTTCCATCCCATAGGTAAGTGCGAAGGGAGATATGTCGGTTGGTCTTTTGGCGGTCGTTCTGTAAGCCCAGAGTACCCCAGGGAGTTCGTTTACCCATTTTCCTTTAGCTGAATCTAACCGTTTCTTCAATGCAGTCAACAGGGTTTTGTTAGAAGCCTCTACTAAGCCGTTTCTTTGCGGATACCGAGGGGTGGAGTATAGATTTTTTATTTTCAACTCTTGGCGAGCTACGTAGACGGCCATCAAATTAGGGCTGTTATGCGATCGTTATTGGGAATCTGAGTCGACAAGCGATATTCTCGGATAAGTAGGTATCCTTGTGATTGATGTGAAAGCCTCGGCCTCTATCCATTTGCTGAAGTAATTAGTGGCCACTAGCAACAACTTCCTCTGAGCGGGGGCGGTAGGGAGTGGCCCTACTATGTCAATTCCCCATTGAGCGAAGGGCCATGGGCTTGAGATGGAAATTAGATCTTGAGCCGGCAATCTTAAGACGGGAGCTTGCCGTTGGCACCGGTCACATTTTTTGCCAATAATACCCCTGAGAGTAGGCTTTATGTGCCATAGTTCTACCGCCTGGATGATTGCCACACACCCCTTTATGCAACTTAGCCAACACATACTGGCCCTGTTTGGCAATTAAGCATTTCAGATATGGCCCCTAGGGATCGTTTGAACAGATGCCCATCGATCGAGAAGAATGCGCCTTGGGTCGGATCTTGTGAGCCTTGTCCTTCGTTAAGGTTCTGCGTGTACATATGTTATAGAGTATATCGAGGGAGGTTTCACCCACAGCTTACCGGATAGTGGCTATCTCCGAGAATTTGGGTGATAATAGATAGGCCCGAAATATTGTCTGTTATCGGTAGAAATGCGACCCACGGCTTGACTAAAATTTGCTTTTTCTGTTGTAATCCACAGGAATGTGTTCCTGGTTCCAGGTACGAAAAACTACCCAGCGTTGTTTAACGAGGGTTACATGCCGCCGATCGAGGATCTCGAGACTCATATTACGTGTTTTTACTTGCCCTACCACCAATTGGGAGTGCTTGAATTATAAGCATGCATTGACTATTGGGTTACTTGATTCAATCCTACTAGGATGGCTTCATAATACGATTCATTATTGAGGCGTTGAAGCCGGTCGGATTAACCGATCTTATCCCCACTTTCGGGGATTTTGGTGTAATGATACGGCTCGATCTGCCAAGACGCCCCGTCTCCATTGAGAGTCCACCAATTCAAATTGTCCGGGCATGTTTCAGTTTGGGGGATTTCTGCTAGGAAGTCTGCCAAAATCTGTCCCTTCTTAGCTAACCTTGGCTTATACTGGATACCCTATTTGCTTAGTTCGACTACCCAGTGAGCCATTCTCCTAGATAAGTTCGGCTTGTGAATAGTAGCCGAAGGGAAGGTTAGTTAACACAGTGGGGTGTGTGCTTGAAAATACGGGCAAGTTTAGTTGCTGCAGGAGGCCAAAGTAGCCCATTTCAGGTGGAGGCGTATGCGGTTTCCGTCAAGTTGAGACTTCTTTGACGAAGAACAACGCTGCCTTCCATCATTTTCTTTGAGCAGGGCGGCTCCCGCTGCGACGTCAGGGGCGGTAGATCCTCTGAAGAGTGTCTCGCCGGCTTTAAGGCTAGCGAGGACGGGAGGTTCCGCTAGATATTTCTTGATTTCCATAAAGGCCTTATCTTTCCTCTCGTTTATCCAGCCTGATTGGCCCCACTTAGAAGTGTGAATGGCTTTAAACAATCTATGGGCGAGAGATGAATCGCTGGGGCGACGATAACCGAGTGGTGTTGTACCCATTTTCTAGAATTGGGAGCCGGGGATTCCAGGATAGCCTTAAGTTAAGCAGAGTTAGCTTCTATCCCCCTCTAGGTCACCATGAAACCCACGAACCAGCCGGCACTGACCCCGAAGGCGTACTTTGATGGATTTAGTTTCATGTCGTATGCTTTGAGGAGTTCTAAAGCTTCTTGTAGATGTGTAGCGTGGTCCGGGCCCTCCTTGGACTTTATTGACATATCATTAATGTATACCTCCATGGTTTTCTTGAGGACTAAACATCGGTCGCAGTCTACGATAAGTTACCAGAGCATTCTTTAATCAGCGACGTACATTATAGCATAGAGTCCATGTGGGGGTGATAGCGTTGTTTTTTCATCCGACGGGTACATGGGGATTTGATGGTATCCGGAATGGAGCATCCGGGGAAGACAACATCATGCCGACGGCCAGCGTTAATGATCGGAGAGTACATCTTGGGGTAAAGGGAAGTTGTCTTTAGGGCATGCGTCGTTGAGATCGATATAGTCCGCGTCTCTCGGAATTTACCACCTTTCTTTGGTACCACCACCACATTGTAGCCAACCATTATGGGTGCCAGTTTCTCTAATGAACCACATTTTCAGGTTATTAAACTCGGCTGGCAGTGCCTTATAGCGTCGAGTGAAGCTGCCTCTTTGTTTGATCGGCTTGGTAGACGGGACCATGATCGGCGCCTTAGGAAGCATGTGTGGGGCAATGTCAGGTCATGCGAAGTGGAGTCGGTGACCAAATGCATCGATGTTATAAGAAACACACTTTACAAATTGTTCTTTCTCCTCTTCGGATAAGAGGGAACTGACATAAGTGTGTTTATCCAGCCCGCCCAGGAGTATCGATTCCAAGGGATCCATAGCCAAATGTTCCATATCTCAGTTCTACGGGAAGCTTATTTGTGATTGCTATTAAGGAAGTACAGGTCTCGGAATCCCTGGTTGGGCTTTCACCTTTCTCCATAGCTCTTGTACCGACAAGCGTCGTCTTGGCGAAAGAGCGCTAATTGGGCTCGGAGGTCAATCATCCTAGCATTGGTTAGGTAACTGATTGTTTGATGGTAGGTTGAGGGTACTGCTTTCATAGTGTGCAGTCAGGCTCGACCAACGATGACATTGTATGGCCCCTAGTATTCGATAATTGAGAATAAGACTTGTTGAATAACTGACCCTACCTTGACGGGGAGAGCAACATCATCCATGGTTAGCGTGGTTTCCCCATTCAATCCGGACAAGATTATGCCATACGGCCCAGGCTTGTCAAGTGGAACTCATCTACCTAAAAATTTGGAAGTATATGGTCGGCGCGCTACTAGGGTCGCAAAAGCACTCGTGGCATCAAATTGTCAATGCATAAAGTAAGCACAAGTGCACCGTGGTGTGTGGAGTGATGACCACAGATGGGTTAATGGGAGGAAGGATATGGGACCGTCAGTATTGTATTGCTCTTGTTCGAGTGTGATAAATTGTTCACAGGGTTGACTGTGGCCGCTATTAGTAGCTTTCTCCTTTGACGCTTGGATTGATATAGGTCATCAGTTGGGCTGCTCAATATGTAATTGATGGTGGGCCGGGGTTCGAACGGGAACTTTGAGGCCGACCCGGTATTCTTTCAGCCTGCGGAGAGGTTTACGCACGTTGGATAACTCACAGGAATAATGTATCCTCTGAGGTGGCCGGCCGGGGATCAGTTTCTTCTCACAGAAACCGGGGGTTCAGGCATTGGTTAGTTTCATGCCTATGGTCCTTGTGGTAGTCACACCTCAGAGACCGATTGCGTTGATCGAGATCCGACTAAATTGGTGCAGGCCATTTAAAGTCACAGTGATCTCGAATGAGAGGGAGGAGCCTGTTGTATGAGAAGTTCAGAGGGGTGAACTGGGAAGGTTCCCTCTTTCTCTCTGACTACTCCAGAGAGCTCTTTTGGTTCTTACTCTGGCTCCCTTTCTGCTCGGGTGCGCTGCGGGCGGCATGGCCACAGGCGGTAATCATTACTGTCTAGGAGGCTGCCCGGATATTGTCTTCCAATGTAGAGTATTTGTCCTTTGTGCGCTATGGCCCTTTCTTCGTTATCGCGGCGGATCAAGAATGCTTGATTGGAAGAAGATTAACTATGAAATCGACCCAAAGCTTCTTCGAAAGTTCTGGAGGACCGCGTCCATGTTGTATGCATCGATTTGTTGGACAGCTTGTCCAAATCTTTTGGTGAATCCCGGATAGATTCATCATCTCGCTTGAAGATGGTTTGTAGTGAATTGATGCTTCCTTTTTTATAGATCGAGCATAAGAAATCTTGGGGAAAGCGAATCTGACTCACCCAACTCATGAACAAGTTGATGGATCCCTCGGGAGTTTGTGGAACCGGTCAGGCGGGACCCTTGGTGATGAGAACACTTTGCCACGAGGAAGGCGGTCATTTCCGCTTTTCGGAATCATGCAGCAGTTGAAGTGCGGCATGTGGTCGTGCGGGATTAGAGCCATCATGCATAGTAAGCAGCGATATGGAAAAGCCGCGGGGGGCTCATAACTCAAGATGCTGACCTGATAGGAGACAACGGCATGTCCTCAAGCCCCGGGACAGCGATGGGTGTAGGCATATGCGGGCCAGTGCGATTACGAAAGGTGGGATACTAGAGGCGGAGTGGTATTTGCACCCCAACACGCAATTATGTTTTTCGGGTGCTCAGGCTAGCCTTTCTCTGCGAATTCTCTCCCCACCCAGACGGGGCATCACAGGCGATGGGCCAGTTTGGAACAGCGAGGGCCTCTTCGCTGACTCGGCCTCCACATTGTTCTTTGGAGGTGGAAGCGGGGAGATGTGGAAGGTCTTTCGTGGCTTCCTCCAGCGTCACTTTGTGCTTGGCAGGATAGGCTTGCGCCTTTATTTTGTTTAGCCCCGGGGTGCTTGTGTGGCTACTCCCTCTTGCATTTTCAATCCATTTGCCTTCCAAACGAGCCCGCAGGTGGTTGTTTTCCTATTGCATATGGTCAGCACGACTTTGCAATTCGGCCATTTTAAGCTGTTCTCCTACTTTGCCTCATATCTTGGCACCGTGAAAGGGGTGAACCCGAGGGTTGATTCAGCAGGTTCTTGGTTATGGTGATAAAACCGGCGGTCGGTCGGTGTTCGGGAACTTCACCAAGCCCGGGGATGGGAGATAGCGAAGCGGATGTAGCCAAGCCCTCGCAAATGCGCCCGATGAGCTTTTTGCTTGGTCGATTCCCGAGAGGCGGGCGCCAGTACCGTCTCCACGAATTTTACGGAGTCATTGGATCGTCGAGCATTAACTGTCATCATGTACACATAAAACAAACAGAAAGCGGCGTTAGCCCACCGCGCCTCTCCGATGCCTAAGTCAGATCAGGGAATCTAGAGAGAGAAAGAGTCAGTCTTTTTCAATGAAGAATCTCGTACCTTCCTTCTTATGATTCCTCCTTCCTTTATAGGGGAGGAAGATGATCCGATTTTCATGGAAAGTGGGTGATTTCTTTCCAAAACGGAAGGGGAAAGAGGGCATTCTTTGCACGCCATGACATCTTCTTTCTTTTTTGATGACCCAATTGGCCGCAACTTGTGCCCTAAGAAGTGTTTGACCACCTCTAAAACAGTTATGTGTGTGATTGAAAAAGGAATCTTTAAGCGAGATATCGGTGGGTAATCCTTAGGCGGCCGTTTTCTTAGAATGGCTCCGACTAGGAGAGGATAAGTCTGAGTGTGTTGTATCCCATGGTGTTTGGAAGGTGATACTTGCTGAGCCTGGCTTTGCGGGTAAGGTGTTTGAAACTAGTGAATGGTAGAGTTGGCTCTGGGCACAGGTACCCTAAATATCTAAACTTAGGAATAATTGATAGATGTATATATTATTTGAAATAATCAAAATCGTATTTATGTGGATAAGTGGATGTTGGCTATCTTTCAAACCCCATGAACTTAATCATAAACCGCGCTTAATTACCTAAGGTAACACATGATATCAGCAAAGTTTTACATTCAATTTTTTCTTAATAAGGTTTTAATAAGACAGATTGAAAGAATGAACAACTTAATAAATAACCTAAGAGGGGGAGTGAGTTGAGGTTTTCAAAAACTTTTGCAAATAAAATGGAAATTTTAACTAAATTAAAGAGCGAATCTAAAAAAGATAAAGGAGCAAATGCAAACTCAATTTTGTAGTGGTTCAGCACACGTTTGTCTTCATCCACTTCTCCTCTAATGTCAATCCAATAAGGGTTCCACTAGCTTCAAGCTTTAAACCGAGTTTTTTTTACTTGCACACTTCAATTTCGGTTTCAATGGGTACCAAACAATTTTTTTTTTAATGTAACTACCACTTAGAAACTTTTACACTTGAGTACAACAACATACTCCCAATGACTTAACTCAAATATCAATACAAAACAAGCTAGATTGAACACAATGATGCGTACATAGGCATGGAAAATAAGTGAAATGTATAGAGAATAAGATTGAGAGTTAATGAGCGAAAGATGTGGTAGTTGTATGCTTGACTAATAAGTGATCTCAAGACCATATATGAAGCTAGCCTCTTTATTTATAAGATTGGAATCTGGAGCATCAAAAGTGCCTAAAAGACCTCTTGTCCGAACGATTGTAACTTTAAATGCTTTGCAGATGATGGTTACCTTGTACAGTCCTCACTCGAATAACCAAAATCTCTCATCTAGACAACATGTCGCTAGCTCGTTCGCATGAACAAGTATTTTGAAAGAGAAAGAAAACACATTGCACACTCATCTGGATGATCAAGTTCGATCTCTAGTCAAAAACAAACACTACAGAAACGGTGAGGTATAGTAACATAATTTTAGTTACAACCAAAAAAATCCATAGCTAAAGCACATTTTGTCTCATGCTTATTTGAGCCGCATCTAATGAGAGATGGGACTAGTGGCCAGATTGTAAAACCAGAAAATTCGATTTTCTCAATAAGAGTAAAACGGTAATTTCGGTTAAAAACTGAAAATTTTCTAGATCTCGGAAGATGAAACGGACTTCATCGTTTAGAATTATCCTCGAAATTTAGATTACCTATCAATTTACGTCGATTCAAAACGATCGAATTTCACGTTTTTCGAGGTATCAGGTGTCAGGTGACACATGACATGATCATGTGGATACCACATGACACCCTAGGGGAGTAACACATGGCTTGAGTCATGTGGTGCACTTGGGATAAATGGCTTACATTGAGCCATGTGTTAAATAATGTAATAAAAGGGAAAAAGAAAATAAAGAAAATAAGGAAGCAAAACATGGTGATGACAAAGGTAATGGAGGAAAGTGGGGGAAGTTTCCTCCACTTTTGGACCATTTGGTTGAGGCTAATCCAAAAGAAAAAATGAATAGAAAAAAGAAAGAAAGAAGACAATGAAGAAAAGAGAAAATGAGAAAATTGAGAGATGAGGATGGGAGCAAAACCAAAGAAAGGGAATTCGATTGGATAAGTAGGGAGAAAAGAGAAGCGGGAGGGAAAAAAAAAGAAAGAAAGAGGAGGCCCTTGAAGAAAGAGGAAAACGAGTAGAGAGAAACAAAAGGGAGATTTTCAGGCATTATGTGATCGGATCTCTACGGTGGCGAGAAGAAAAGTCGATCCACACATGGGCTACTTTCGTGGGTGCAAAATCTTGGAGTTTAGTCATAGAATTCAAAGTGGTAGGGAATTTTCCTGCTTGGTTATTTTCTACCTAAAGACCATTTAATGGCATGAGTGTTCTTTGGGGCCATAAGCGTACGTGAGCTTGATCCATGATTTTGGGGCGAGATATTGAATTTTTGAATTTTGGTTTCGGGTAATCTCGAATTGGGTTAAGGTTTGGTTTTAATCCCGAGACTGATGTCTTCGGGTTTTGTTGAGTTTTTCGATATCACAATAATTTGTTAATGAATGGAAAAAAAATGGTTCATGGTTGTGAAGGGACCAAGAGGTACCCTGTCTATATGGGTCCAAGATTTGGTTCATTTTGTGTGGTATTATTGGAAAAATAAATAACATGCTGTTGTGTGTAAAAATCATGTTTATATATACTTGGTTGATGTATTAACATGGAAATTGCGATAAATGGAAATTATATGTAGGAAATATAATTATCAAGATTTATAAATGTTGCATGTAGCTCTTATTGTGCATGTAGCATGACATCGCATGAAATCGCATGATTGCAATTCATATGCACAGTCACATCACGTCGAGTCGGGTGTATGATTCGTGCCACAGTAGGGTGATCCAGAATCAACAAAATTTATACCTAAGTTCCTCCCTCTTTGTAGTAGTCAAGCTCTTTGCTTGATGTTGATCCCCAGGGTTGAACACGGAATTGGGTTTCATCCCACGAATGACTTGCATCAGTGTTTGAAAATGGTGAGACTTTTATTTGGATTTTTGGATTTAGTTAAAAACATGGGAGGTTGGTTGTTCACTGATTAACTGTAATGGCTTAAATGAAAGTGTGAAATGGTAACCTCGAAGGCTTGGGTCACTAGCTTGATAACATGGGGGTATTACAGTGTCCTCGGGTTATTTCCTCGCATTAGGGCAATTGACATATAGTCAAAGCCAAAACCGGATCTTTGTTTAGCTATAAAACCTAACCACAAGAAAACCCTCCTATTTGAGTGACCCAGTACTAAGCATTCAAGTCCCGTTCGAGTTTGAAACCACAGCATTTAACCTCATTCTCATGGCTCGTAAATGCCATCTAAGAATAACGGTGCATCACCATTAAGAATGCGGGCTACTTCTGACAAGTATTGACCAAAGAAAGATATTAAATAGCATTAAACCTAGTTTGGAAAGTTGGGAACCATAATGCGGTACACAGCCAACATTCAAAGCATGAGGACAAGCTGCGGTAGCTCAAAACCAAGCTAGCCAACCCTCGTCTTCAGGAAACATGAGGCTTAGCCAAGCGCTCCTTGAGTTATCTCATCCTCAAGGGAGTGTTTGGTAGCGAGAAAATGAGGAAGAAAGAGGAGAGAGAGGAAGCGAAATGAGACACAAATGAAAATTTGCGGGAAAACTTTATAAAATGAAAAGTTGCTTAGGGTTACAAAGTTGTAGAGGGCTTATATAGTCCCAACTAAAGTGTGAAAATACAAAATGCCTAAAAATATGAAATTACATAAGGGACAAAATGGTAATATATCCAAAGCGTGGTCGTTTAGAACCAAAAATACCAAAAACATAGGCCTTGATTTATTATGTGGCAAATTTCGCTAGCATAGCGAAAATTTAGCTAGCCTAGCGAGTAAGCTAACCTAGCAATTTTTGTGAGATAAGCGAGTGGAAATTTTCTCTAGGAACGATGAATTTAGCTCCAGCTAGCCAGTTCTCTAGCCTAGCGAAATTTTCCACATGAACCAAAATTTAGCTAGGATTGAAATTTTGGCAATCTGCGAGGAATTTTCACGATCTAGCGAAAATCACGGTCTTCTACTTGTTTTATCTTGCATCCCCCCTTCTTCAAATCCACCATACATTTCTTCATTTTGTAAATGATGAACACATTGTGAATCCTCAGTATTCAGCACATATCTTGACATCAAACTTGAACTAAATGGCTGAGGCACGCAAAAACCTGCAAAATTACCAAAAACAAACTCGAAACGGAATCAGTGGTACTAAGTGGACCTGCACACATCAATTGGCTTAATTGATATGATTAGTGCGTAAAAAGCACTCAAAACCTATAAATAGGGCTCAAAATAGCACTTTTTGGGCACTAATCACACCCCAACCAACACGTTGCTAGTCCCTTAGCAATGCTAAAAATAATGGGATGCATGCTTTGTGCTTTACAAAAGTGTATAAGTTCAAAAGTGTACATATGAATAATTTACACCTGTATGAAAACCGGTCATGAAAAAGAACAAAAACCATATAAGAACAAGTTTTAGGACAACATTGGTTCAAGGAAGTCAACTTGAATTTCCACCACAAGATCTAATTGTTCCTAGGTAGCAGTTAGGCCAATAAAATGCAAAGCTATTCCGCTACGACCTAGCTCTTGCCATGGCCTTAAGCGTTGACCAACCTAAATGGGCTAGCGGCTCTTATTTCTTCCTTGATTGCTATGTAAGTTGCAATGCTAAAAACTCGACTTCACCAAAGTCCGTGTAGCGGGTCCACCGATGACTCGACGATTAAGGTTTAGGCGTGAGCGAAAATCCGCCTTGACCCCCTGAAACTGCAAGCTTCACCGGGACTTGAAGATGGCTTCGAGGATTAAGCACCTACAACCGTTAAACTTCACCCATCCACCGTGTAAGCGAACACAAAGTCGATGACTCCAGCCAATTAGGTTTAGGGCATCGGACTTTAAAGGTGTAGACCCTCGATTTGTCCACTAAGCAAGCTTTGCAATTTAGTGCATGGGTGTCATACTCACCCATTATTCTCATATAACACCATTTAGGCCCTTTTAAGCTTGGTCTTTCTCCGAGCCTCGGGTGGGCTTGTATATGGTCCATTGAGTGCGTATGTATTTCACTTCGGAGTGTCATCAGAGTGTCAATTATTGGCATCGTGCCATAGGAAGCAAGTGGCGCCCCGAGGTTCAGCTGTTCGGAGTTTATGGAGTATGTCATATTTGGAGAACTTGAGATTGTTTCGATTGTATCTCCTTTGTCCGAGCTCAGAATTGTTCACTGTTTCTTTTGTTGAATTCCTTATTCACCAAGGAGGTTTATGTTAAAAAAATCATAATTTTGGTCAACCGTTTGACCAATCGGTTTGACTGGTTCGTCGATGTAGTATGTATACAACAACTTTGTTTTTGGTGATTTTGGCAAGCACTCCTCCTTGTTTCACGATCATATCTCCCTAAATGAAACTTGGAATGGTGCACCGTTTTTTTTTGTTGGTCTCCTTATTCTTGGGAACATTCTATCCAAATTTCATAATTTTCCTCAACCGGCTCGACTGGTTGGCATCTGGATTCAACAGTTAGTTGGGATGACTTGTGTGGGCTGTATTTTTGTGATTTTGGAGCCCAAATCCTAATGGTTCGGGCCCATAAGCTCCAGCACGACCTTAGGAGAGTATTGTGGGTCCTATTTTGGGCCTTGTCTTAGGTTATACAGCCCACCATGAACCCATGTGGATACTTGGTGGTGAAATGACTAAAAACTTGAAGTGATTCGGCTGCATGGGAAATGAGGAGGGGAGTGAATGGGGAAGCTATTTCCGAGATTGATTAGGGCCCTTTCCAAAGCTTGAAGGAGAGAAAAACGAAGAGGCTTTGATGGCTGGAGGTGGGAATTAGCATAAAAGGACATAGAGATCAGATTGGAAGGAACCTTTGGAGGGCACACTTAGGGCTCGGACACCGTTCTTTGGATTTTCAAGGATGTGTAGCTTGGTTTGTTCAGCGTTTTATGTGAAGAGGTAGAAATGGAACCTGGCTCCACTCTATTATACAGGATATTCTGATGACCAAATTTTGGTTTTACCTCAACCATTTGAACCGGTTTTCACGCTCATGCGTGAGGAATGGAGTTCAGGTTCTATTTGGGCAGCGACGGTTTCGGCGGTTTGATTCATTTGGTTGGTTCTCACTCATCCGAGCTGAGAATCAATCACCGTTTATTTTAGTTCTGACCATAAGAAAGATTCTGACAATTTTTCAAATATTTTCTCAGCCGTCCAGACCGGTTGGAAAACTGAACCAACGGTCCATTTGGTTTGGTTTCTTTGGAGCAGGCTATTCTGCGGGTTTCGCGATTTGATTTGTTTTGGTTGGTTCTCACTCATCCGGAGCTGAGAATCAATCACCGTTATTTTTGATTCCTGACTCCTTAAAGAAGATTCTGACAATTTTCAAATATTTTCTCAAGCGTCGGACTGGTTGGAAAACCAAACCAGCCCCGGCTCATTTGGTTCGGTTTGCTGGAGCGGCAGTTTGGGTGGTTGATTTGTTTGTGTTGGTTCTTGGTTACTCGGTCGGAATTGAACTCCGTTTGGCGCTGTTGGATTCCTGAATTTGTAAGGGAAAGGTTCTGAAGATTTTAAGCTCTTGTCAACCGTCCAGACCGGTTAGGAAACCAAACCAGGCGGCTCATTTGGATTCCCGATTTCTTTGGAGCAGGAGTTTGGGTTGTTTGGTTGTTTGTGTTGGTTCTTGGTTGCTCGAGTCGAATTGAACTCCGTTTGTCTTGTTAGTTCTGACTTTGTGGAAGGTTCTGAAGATTTTGGGGAAATATTTTGTCAACCGTCCGGACCGGTTGGGAAACCAAACCAACCCCGGCTCATTTAGTTCGGTTCTTTGGAGCAGCCGAGTTTGGGTGGTTTGATTTGTTTGTGTTGGTTCTTGGTTACTCGGAGTCGGAATTGAACTCCGTTTGTCTTGTTGGATTCATGAATATTTGAGGAAGGTTCTTACAAAATTTTGGAAACCCTCTCTCAACCGGCTGAACCGGTTGGGGAACTAGATCGGTCAGTTTGTTGGGTTTCGTAAGGGTCCTTCGATTTCAGTTTAATTGAAGCCCATGATCTTTGTGAGTCCAGCCCATTCGCCCTAAATCAATGTAGGGCTATGTTTAGGAAGGTTTGATAGGACATTCAGGTTAATGAGGTTCCATTTTGGATTCTTGAGTATCAGGGGGTCTATGGGTCCAAGGGTGATTAGTTAGCACCGATAATCTAGTGTTTTTGTCGAGGCGGAGTTCTTGAGATGAATAGGCGATGTTTGTATGGCTGAGGACAGGTGTTGTAGCATCGATGAGTGACTGAGATGCAATGTATGGTTTCTCCTAGCTTGCTTTTCTTTTTATATTTAATTTTGAGAACAGTATGCCCGAAACGTTGACTGACCTCTTATACAGCGCTTGGCTAGGGACCACAGGTATGTGCTTTAGTGTTGGGTAATGAATTTCACATGGATGCTTTGTGTTTGAGTGCCATGCATGCTTGCTATGTTTGTTGGCTAACCTTTGATGTAGCGCGTGGCCAAGGACCAGAGGTACGCACCATTTTCGCTTTGGTTGAGTGTTTTTTAAGCATCTTCAGATACCAATTAGGTTGAGTGATCCAAGTTGTATGTTTAGCCTATGAGACTATCGATTTTTGACCCATATGTCTTCCTACATACCCAATTCACTAGTAGAGACCGAGTTCCGGGCTTAGAGGGTGCTACCTCATATAAGGTACCTTCCGATAGGTAATCTGATCCCCGGACCCAGAAATCTAGTTTTCGCAGACCGCTTTTTCCATATTGGAGTCATTAGGGTTTTTTGTTCTTACTTGGTTTTCCCCACTTAAAAATAAAAAGTAAGTAGTGGCGACTCCCAAAGCAAACCGTTCCTCCTTGAGACGGTTTTCCAAACTCAAATTACATAAGACCTTCATGCGTATTCTTGAATCCAACAGACAAGCGGAGTTCAATTCCCGACTCAGAGTAACCGAGAGCAGACACAAACCGTCAAACCACCCAAGCTGCACGTTTCAGCAGAGCTGCAAACAAATAACAGCTATTTGTTCAACGAATAAAATGCGATTGACAAAATATTTCAAAAATCTTCAGAGACTTTCACTACAAAAGTCAGAATCCCAACAAGATGCAAGCGGAGTTCAGTCGACTCTGGCTGGCAGGAACAAACTGTCAAACTGGCTTAAACTGCCGTTCAACAGAAAACTGAATTTGACAATTTAATTTCTAACGATGTCTGAACGTTGTTTAAAATGTGCAAAAAATCTTCAGAAGGTACCTTCATACAAATTCAGGAATCAAGACGAACGGAGTTCAATTCGACTCGGTAACAGAGTACAAACAAATCTCAAACCGCAAGCACATTCAACAAACTAAACCAAATAACCGGCTGGTGGAATTTCAACCGGTCTGAACACGGTGAAGAAAATGTTGAAAAGTGTCAGAATCTTCTTTGAAAGTCGAGGCTCAAACAAGCGGTGATTGATTACTCGGCTGGATAATCAGCAAAACACAATTCCTTGCGAGGCTTCATTCGGCACAGACCGATGACGAAGTGGTACACAGTTTCCCAACCGGTCTGGGCGGTGAAGAAAAACTGTTTGAAAAATGTCAGAAATCTTCTTTCAGAGATCGAAAATCAAACAAGCGATGATCTCGCTCGGATGGTGAAAACAATAAAAAACAAATCAGCCTTGAAGATATCGCTAGCCGTTCGACAAACCAAACCAAATGGACCGGTTGGTTCAGTTTTCCAACCGGTCTGGACGGTTGAGAAAATATTTGAAAAATTGTCAGAATCTTCTTTAAGGAGTCAGGAATCCAAAAAAACAAACGGTGATTGATTCTCAGCTCGGATGAGTGAGAACCAACCAAAACAAATCAAACTGTCGTTCCAGCAGAAACCGTTGAATCGGCTCTCACGTATGAGCGTGAAAACCGGTTCAAATGGTTGAGGTAAAACCTAAAATTTGGTCAGAATATCCTGTATAGAATAGAGTGGAGCCAGGTTCCATTTCTTACCTCTTCACATAAAAAGTGAGCAAACCAAGCTACACATCGGAAAAATCCGACAAACGTGTGTCAGGCCGGAAGTGTACCCCTCAAAGAGTTCCTTCAATATGATCTCTATGTCCTTTTATGCTAATTCCCACCTCCAGCCATCAAAGCCTCTTCGTTCTCCTTCCAAGCTTTGGAAGAATTTTAATCAATCTAGAGATGCGCTTCCCCATTCACTCCTCCTCATTTCCCATGCAAGTTGAATCACTTAAGTTTTAGCTTGCTTCACCACCAAGTATCCACATGGGTTCTTGGTGGGCTGTATGTAACCTAAGACAAGGCCAAAATAGACCCACAATACTTCCCAAGGTCGTGCTGGAGCTTATGGGCCCGAACCATTAGGATTTGGGCTCGAAAATCTAACAGTGCTCCACAAAATTTGTCCCTGACTAACCGGTTGAACCAGATGCCAACCAGTCAGGCCAGTTGAGGAAAATTATGAGAAATTTGGATAGAATGTTCCCTGAAGAATAAGGAGACCAACAAAAAAGCGGTGTACCATTCTAAGTTTGGATGAGGAGATATGATCAAAACAAGGAGGAGTGCTTGCAAATCACCAAAAAAGCGATTATTTGTATACATACTACATCGCGAACTTGATCAAACCGATTGGTCAAACGGTTGACTAAAATTATGATTTTAACATAAACCTCCTTGGCGAATAAGGAATTTAACCGAAACAAGCGATGAACAATTCTGAGCTCGGACAAGGAGATACAATCGAAACAAGCTCAAGTTCTCCAAATATGACATACTCCGTAAGAAAGCTCGTTGAGCTAAACCCTTGAGGCGCCACTTGCTTCCTATGTACGATGCCAATAATTGACCTCTGATGACACTCAGTGATATGCACTCAATGGACCATGCAAAGCCCACTTGAGGCTCGGAGAAAGACCCGAGCTAAGGGCTAAATGGTGTTATATGAGAATAATGGGTGAGTATGACACCCATAGACTAAATGCAAGTGTAGGGACAAGAGTGAGGGTCTACAAATATGCTCACCCGATTAGAGTGAATGAGCAGTGAATCGTGGGTGCGAAGTGCAAGCGATGCAAAAGTGAAATGAACTGCAGTGAAAGAACGGATGATTGACAATTTTTTGTCCTTTACTAATATTGAAGGATAACAGAACAGAGTCGCTCCGATTTGAAGGACTTAAAGAAAACAAGTCCACGATGCACGGGAAGATGAGTGGTTGGACATAATCTTGGGAAAAGATAATGACATCCAGGAGGCTATCATAGGAAGATGAGATGCGGGCAGCTGCGAGGTCGAGAGCGAGCACCGAGAAAAAATGTTGGATCCGGGTGAGTGCCGAAAAAGGTGGAATCAGTGAGTGCCAAAGGTGGAATATGAAGGTACGAAATGGGATCGAGTGATCTTAGGGAAGGTAACATCGGGGTGAGTCTGGGAAAGGTAGGATCCGGTGATCTTGGAAATGTGGGATGCGGGCGAGTGCCGGAAATGTGAGATCTGGGGCGGAGTGCGAAGTGTGGGATGCGGGCGAGTGCAGTGTGGGATCTGGGCGAGTGCCGGGGGAAAGTGGGATCTGGGCAAATCTGGGTGATGGGATCAGAGTCTAGGAATGTGGGATGCGGGCGGTACCGGAAATGTGGGATGCGGGAGTGCCGATGTGGGATACAGGCAAGAGTACCGCGGGGGAAATGTGGGATCTGGCGAGTGCCATAAAGGTGGGATCCCGGGCAAGTCTTGGAAATGTGGGATGCGTGAGTCTTTGAGAAGGTAACATCCAGGGTGAAGTCTGGGAAGGGTGGGATCGGTGGTGCAAAATGTGGGATGCGGCGGTACCGAAGTATTGGGATCAATGATCTTGGAAATGTGGGATCTGGCGAGTACCGAAATGTGGGATCTGGGGCCGAGTACAGTGTGGGATCGATGAAGTGCGATGTGGGATACGGTAGTACCGAGGAAAATGGTAGGATCGGGCGGAGTTAGGAAGGGTGGGATGCGGGCGAGTACCGGAAATGTGGGATAGGCGTGCCGAAATGTGGGATGCGGCGAGGTGCAGTGTGGGATGGGCGTGCCCGGAAGGTGGGATGCGGGCGGTGCAGAGGAAATGTGGGATCCGGGCGGTGCCGAGTGTGGGATCTGGGCGGTGCAAATGCGGGATGGGGCGGAGTGCAGGAGGGTGGCTTATCCCAGGGTGAGTGGGAAGGTGGGATCCCAGGAGTGCAGAATGTGGAAATGGGGTGATCTGGGATGTGGGATGCGGGCGAGTGCCGGAGAATGGGTAGGATCTGGGCGATTCAGGAAGATGGGATACAGACGAAATGCAGAAAATGTGGGATGGCGAGTACCGAAATGGGATCTGAGCCAGTATCAAAAGGTGAGATCAAGCAAGTCTTTGAAATGTGGGATCCGGTGCGATCTGCAGAAATGTGGGATGCGGCCCAGTACCGGAAATGTGGGATCAGGGCAAGTCTTGGAAATGTGGGATCTGGGGCGGGTACCATAAATGTGGGATGCGGCGAGTACCGGGGAAATGTGGGATCCGGGCCGAGTACCGGAAATGTGGGATCAGGACGAGAGTCTTGGAAATGTGGGATGCGCGGGCGAGTGCAATGTGGGATACGGCGAGTACCATAAATGTGGGATCTGGCCAGAAATGTCGAGAAAGGTAGGATCAGGCAAGTCTTTGGATGTGGGATGCGGCGGTGCCGAATGTGGGATACGGGCGAGTGCAGGAAGGTGATCCGCGAGACGGAAGGTAACATCCGTGAGTACCGAAATGGGATCTCGGGCGAGTACCATAAAGGCAGTGATCCGCAAGTACCGGGAAATGTGGATTCGGGCGAGTACCGGTGAGCGTAACATCCGTGAGTACCTGGTGCGTAGATCCGTGGAAAGTACCGGAAACGGGATCCGGGGCAAGCACTTAAAAGGTAGGATCCGTGCAAGTATCGGAAATGGGATCCTGGGCGAAACAGCGCGGTGGATCCGCACCGGAAATGTGGATCCGGGCGAGTACCGTAAATGTGGGATCCGGCGTAGTACCGTAAATGTGGGATCCGTGCAAGTACCGGAAATGTGGATCCGCGAGTACTTTAAATGGTAGGATCCGCGCAGTATCTGACGTAGAAAATCGCGAATGGAAATGTGGATCCGGCGAGCATCGAAAGGTTGAACCGCGAGTACCGAAAATGATAGGATCCCGCGAGTACCTACGAAACCGCGCAGTACCTAAAGGTAACCGCGAGATGCTAGAGAACTAAAACAAGCTAAACGGCAACAAACTCGCAGTGGTAGCCCTAGTATGACGTCCAGGGTCTTCCAACAAATGACTCGAATAAGCCAAAAATCAAACACAATCATGACAAAAGAAGTGGGGACGCCTAATACGACAATAGAAAATGCCACAAATGATAAGCGAGAAACCAAGAACTTCATAACAAGATGGAAATAAAGGGGTATGCCCCTGTAGGACAATCGCACAAATGTGACCAAGGGTGAAAGAAAAGGGTTATGCCCCTAGTCTAGGGTATCAATGCCATGTCAAAATCCCATAACTACACATGTGGTCAAAGCCAGAGAGCTGAAAATATCACAATCACTCATTCGTGAAAATCATCCATTTCATTCCATAAAACTAATATAGGTATGCCCCAAAGGTGCACATCCGATATGCAAGTGCCTTGATGAAAAACTCAAATAAATTAAGAACCAATCGTCTAATAAGCGAACAAGACAACATATGGGGTGTGCGCCAGCACCCCTATCGAATAATTAATACGAGCGATCTTACCTGGGCCGCTTTGGGCACCCGGCCGTATGAAGGTTCACCGTATGTGGGAGCATACTTAAACTTTGATGCCAAAACATCTCAGGCCAAATGGCTGCCTGTACATGCGTATCGAGCCAGCCAACATGAAAGGATGTGGTATGCCCCAGCCATGAGCGTGTCAAAGATAGTTAATGGGCTATCCATGGTCCCGATCAGATCGCCTATACCGATCATGGACTGATGCAAGCAAACCGAATGGAGAAGCAATATGTGACCTCGATACTCCCAAGAACAGAGACTGGCCGACATCCCAGATCAATCGTGATACTACCCGTCCATGTAAAATGCCGCCAAAACACGAGATCTCACGGGTCTCGTGGTGGTTCACGACTGACCGTAATGTAGGCCAGGGGTGAAAGGTGAATGACATGATGGGAAACAAAGGTCTAAATACCCACAACACCGCCAAACCCTTGTAATGCCAAGAATGTCAAATATCAAAGGATCATGTGAGCAAGGTGACTAACCAACATCCTAACGAACAATGAAATGACAAGTGAAGTGCACCAAAGGACACGCCGCTTAAGAAGTGAGACGATGATCAATAAGAGTAGAAGAAGACCGAAGTGATAAGAAAGATGAATGGGTAAAGCGTAAAAATGAAGAAACAAGTCGTGGATACAAATGTGGTACGTATGATAATGACGTAATGTAACTCGCCCCAAGAACGCCAAGTCAAAGCAAGTCACTATAAGACGGGGAGCCGTGATGCAGCAATGATCCAGTGATCTAGTGCTGTACAACCCAAACCCTGCCACCCAATGTGTTACCCAACCATGGAGAAAGATCGTGACAATGCTTTCACTCAACCCTTAGAGGAATAATAAATCTCTCAAACCTAAATGAGTAACCTAATATCAAAACAAACACACTTTTTTTTTTTTTTTTTTTTTTTGCTTTTTTTGTTTCTTTTTTTCTTCTTTTTTTTTTTGCTTTTTTTTTGTTTTTTAATGAGTCGAACCTTCAGCAGGCCTTCCACGCCATACTAACACACAACCCAACCGAAAGAACCTCAAACCTCTAAGCCCAAATGGTCCCCTCAACCTAAGAACTCGATCAAAACCTACAGCGAATTTAAGGTGACAAACCCGACTAAGAGCTCTAGGATGGAGAGCATGTCATCATCATACAAAAGGAGATAAAAGTGAAACAACAGAGATGTGACAGAAATCCACCTCAAAGATAGATGGAATGAAGATTTAAAATGGAGTAAGAAAAGAAACAAGCAATGATGCTAGAAGAACAAACAAAGAACGCCAATGCTCATAATGCCTACATATCCAAATAATAAATGAAAAGCGCATTGCGGGTATTCCCCAACCCAGTCGTAAAGTATGCAAGCACAATGAAGCACAGGCCATACAACCCAAGGGTGAGGCTCAGCGGCTGAACAGGATATATCAATGTCAGTGTGTACGTGGGAATATGGCTACTCAAAGTGATGGCCACCCATCCTCTAACCATGATCTCAAGCGAAAACCTCAGTGATCCATTACTTGGATCCGGGGCCTGCGGAACTGATTTCCGCCTAAGTCTCTGGTCAACCAGCCGCTCCTTCGAGTCGATTCTGATGACATAAGGCCTCCAATCTCTGGCCTAAACTTACCTCAGGTCGTTGATCAATCCTCCTGCGGACCTTCAAGACTACAGGTCGCTTCTCGAAACTTCCTCGTCAATTTTTCTAAATGCACTGTCATTTTCCTCCGATAAAGTTCTCGAACATGATCTCGTCGCCCTCAATCTCCTCTCATCCAAAAGGCCGAAACCGCATACAAACAGATCGGGTTGAGAGCTCCTCCATCCCATCCCATCATGAACATTCCTATCTCCCAAAAACTCAATTCGAATGTATACCCGGGGTGGAGGTGCGCCTAGTGTCATGAGCGGGAGCGACTGCAGCCACTTCAGTGGCGGCCCTAAATCAACCAAACCTCGATCAATCAAGTCCCGGTCAAGATGCCTCAAATAAGAAGATTAATCACCTCAGATTACGTACTCGCTTTTCATGATAAGCATAATGAAGATCCGTCTAATCCGGTGTGGGGTAGGTCGTAGAGATGTCTGGCGGCAGGAATAATCAAACACCCTTCAACCACCTTTTGAAATGTCTACTGGCATCCCGAGTCAGGTAAATCGTCTAACCCACGGAGGTGGTGCTCTATACCATCGACACCGTATATCTCCCGAGGTCGTAGCATATACCGCCGTGGTGTTCGATGTAGGAAAGAGGCCCAACCGCCCTCGAAAGGGAGTAGCCGGTCCGTGACCGACCGCCCCTATCATCCGTAAGGAGTGTCCCGAAAACCGCTCAAACGGAGGGTGACGCTGGGATTCGTCTCCGGCTACGCCACCTGCACCAACATTCCGATGGTCTGGTCCCACTCGGCTTCTTCCCTTTGACCAAGGAGAAGAGTCTCGCCCATAATCCTCTAGATATGCCCTCCTCAATGCCATGGGAGGGCCCGAACCAATGATCCAAAGTCCGTCTGCGCGGAAGCCATGAGATGCCTAACAAAGCGAGGTCAAGACCACGCACAATCATGCCGATCTCGACAAGCGCCTGAGGGTCTATCTATAACTGCGGCAATCTTCTTCTCTCCACAGGAGATGAATGAAGTGAGGACCGACTCATCTGTACTTCGGCCTCGAGGGCTCTAACTCTTCCCGGATACATCCACTACTGCATTAAAAGAATACCGTCTGACAACCTTGCCCAAATCAGCCCATGTCCTACGCCTCGAAGGGTTCACGATTAACCAACGCCGAAGACCACTACCGATGAGGAAAAAGCATAATCATCTCGTGACTCATCCACCTATGCCCGCGCATAATCAATGTGATAATCGTTAGTGAATACTGGGCAATCTTTATCCCAAGCAGTAATTCCTCTCAATGTCCTGCGATGCGAACTCAACTGGCAAGGCTTCACCGAAGGGTCATCATATCCGTCCCAACCTATAACTCCATCGCCATGCAGAGACCTCGATCCTCTCGTCAATCCTATCGATACGGCCCGAAAGTGTTATCACACCTGTGGGTCAAGAATAAGTGGCATGGTCTCACCGCCATGTAGAACAAAAGCTCCAACTGCTGGGCCGACAACCCGTTGGTGGTGGTGAGGTGGAACCCAGATAGTCCTGTCAGACAAGGTCCGCATAATGGTGGGGGTGGGCGAGGTGGAACCTTATAGTCCTCGCCGCATGGGTCCGTACGATGGTGGTGGCAGGTGCGAGAGTCACGGTGGTGCTCCCGAAATTGGTAAATTTACGGGCCCGACGCCCATCAATCCTCCGTCCCGCCTCCCAAAATAAGATCCCGAAGAGAGCCATGGCCTGCATCCCACCTAACTGTCGACTGCAGGTGCCGAGGGTCCATTCTATGATTCATGTCGTTTAACCGACCGTGTGGATCTCGAATCTCTAACAAATGTCTACCGATCCGAATCCGCTCTGGGAACCTGTGTCGTCGAAGTTATCAATCCTACAAAGGAAAGGCATGTTAGTCCCGTGTCTATCAATCCGAAAATCAATCCGCAATGCAATCCCACAATGGAAAATCCTCTAAGGGAATGAACTATTGACATCAACAGCCTAATTCGATATTGTGAGGCCCCACATGCGGTGAGCGAGATTCGACATTAAATACCCAGGGTAAGGCGCTCTCAAAAGCTAACAAAAGGAAAAGGCAAGTCCTAAAGGCTAGGATGACCTGCATTCCACAAGGATACGCAACCCAGATCCTAATCAATAATCAATCAATCACACGACACACCCGCCACGCAAGTATCCATGAAATCTAGCTCAGGCTATACAGTCTTCATTGTTCTGGAGATCCACATCTCCACAAGGCTCCCATACATCGATATAGCTCCTTATGTTAAACTCATTCCAAACCCCTAGCTTCATCGAGGTAGACAATGGGAATGACTTCAAACAACATAAGCAATCAACGAGGAACAATCGACCAAGACTAAAGGACCAAGTGCGGATACACACGTGTCCCACAAAAAACAAGCGGCAACCAAGTCATGCAAGGAAGGAGCAATCACAGAAATAATCATGCACACAAAGAGCAAGCCTATCACAAAATCTACATACAACCAATCCATCTACGCCAATCAAAAACATAGCTAGGTACCAAATCAACCATGAACAAACATGCTAATCCAACATAACACACAAGCATAAACAAACCATAAGTGTATGCCAACAACAATTCAAGTTTTTGATCATCACATCGGTGCAGCTTAAGAGCTTCTGGTTGATCGCAGAACCACGCGTACTCCAATATACCCAACTCGGAACGCTTTGATCCTCTGGCGAAACCGCAGGATTCTCGGGTTCAACCCTCAAAGGAAAGTCGTTATTTTGCGATTTCATCTACGGACGGCATTTCGGAAGCGGGAAGGAAATGTGAAAGAGGATTCTCGAGGGCCCGAGGAACTGTTTTGCTGAGTCGTCACCGCTTTGTTTTATTTTACGGTAGTGCCTGGTGCAGAACGGTGCTCGGAAGACTCATAGCAGCCATCACGCTTGAACGACACATTCCGGCAAGCAATTTCATGCGAGGTACCTTCCCGATAGGTAATCCGATCCCTGACCAAATCTAGTTTTCATCGCTTTTCCATACCGGAGTCATCGGTTTTGTTCACTTGGTTTTCTCCCACTTAAAAATAAAAATGTTATGATGATCTAAAGAAACCTGCCTTCCTGGGGACCGATTTTCCAAAACTCAAAATTAACCCACATTTTCTTTCTACATTTTTTCCTTCCATTTTAAAAAATAGTCACTATCTCAGGATCTGGTGAGGTCCACAAAAGGCTTTTTCCATATACAATTTCCACGTTTCTGGGTTTCGCCAAAAGCAACTTTTATTTTCTTTTTCTTTTCTTTTTCGCTTTTCTTTTCCTTTCGGGAAGGATCACTGTCTTCAAACATGGCAACACAAACCCATTATGGTCACAACAATTCTAAGGCCAAGCTGCGCAGTGCGGAAAGAGGTATAAAGTCATGAATCATCGTACAACCTGTAAAAGTAATTAGCTAAAGGGAATGTTCAAGGTCGACTATGCCAAATTCTCAATTGACCAAAACTAAATCATGCATAGAAATGTTCTAACATTACAGAACATACAAGCAGCCAATTTTTCTCAACTAAAGGCAAGAGTAGAAACACAAAATGTGATAAAAACGATTCGGCAAAAAGTGTAGTAATCGAAATAATGCTATAAAGTTTTCGATATAAATCGTGGCTAAAACATGCCATAGCTAAACATAAACAGGGAATATCACCCGCCTACTAATATCGCCAAATACATGAATCCCTGCCAAATGAGCAGCAGCCTGGACAAAGCCGAAAACTCGGTACAAAAACACACACACACCCTAACTCTAACTCTTTCCCTCCCAAAACTAAAGTAGAAACATGTCAAGGTGGTGCAGTTAGAGACAGAGGTGACCACCTCAATCCGCGGTGGTGGATCTAAAGCCGCCGCCGCTGTCGTGGCTAGCATGTCTAATGAGGTCTGGCTCATCACGATGTGCGTGCCCCAAGTGAGACCGGGAGGTGACTCATGATCCGACCTGAGCATGGTATGACAATGCCTAAAGTGGTCTCGGCCGCCACCTTCTCGATCCATCGACAAACGTAGTAACCAATGCACGTGACAGCATCCATAACACTGCGCCTCCTCGAAGTGACATAAACATGTCTTGAGAGGCCGAACCGACATGAAGGGTCAGGAGGTGTCACCAAGCCTGGGGCCAAGGAGGTGGAGAGAGATGGAGGAGACAAACTGGGCCTGGCTCCTCGCCACCTCTACCCTCCACCTCTGAACGGTGGATCATCTCTCCTCTGGGAGTCCTCCTCGCCACCATCCTGGTACTCCTCCCGGTCCTCGTCAGAGAGAAAACAACCTGGCATCGTCTCATGCCACGCCTCCATAGACAGACTGAGTGTTCATCCTCCTCTCGATACGAGGCTCCTCTCGAACTTGAAGAACAGATCCCGCCAGTGAGGTCGCGACATCAACAATGGTAGACTTCGCCGAGCCGCCCTCGCAAAATTTGACCAAAGTGCGCAGGTCGCCATGACTAACTCGTGAGGACCTAACTAATCCGAGATCCGCATGCGGCCTCGAGTACGGCTCGCGCCGACGTAGTGCCGTAACGGTGAATGGTGGGGTAACCAGCAGTGTGATCAACGAGAAGCATTCGACAGGCGAGCGCTCCCGCAGTATCAACTCGCTGCGGTATTCTAGCAAGACAAATGGACCATCTCCGCCGTGGCCTACCGTGGGCCAATCTCGATAATTCTTCGAATTAGCTCGCTTCGCCGGGCAGCCTAATGCAAATGGATATGTCCACGTCGAGTACTCCGGCCGATCATCGATAGTACACGAGCTCACGACCAGCGCCCCGAAGTCGCGGAGCGGTAGAACTCCGGCACCACCGTGGATAGTAGAACCGCCACGGCAAGTCACTTAACGGCAGCAGGGAGTAACGAGTAATCACGCGACGGAGTCCCCGAACCGGTCACGGCCGTCGCATCGCCGTAATATGACCTCCATGAAAATCTCTAGCGGAGCCCCCATGCCCCGCACCTGGGTCCCGACGAACAATGGCCGCCCGATCCGGGAGGCGTGCGACAACCGGGCGACGAGCCTCGTCGGCCGGAAGCACAGCCGCCCAGCCTGGCCGACGAGACCCCCGGGCCGATGTCTCGTCCGCGAGGCCTGCCCCTCCCGACGTCCCCCGAGGCACCGGAGCCGGCCCGGTCCCATCCTGCTGATAATTTCTAAACCCATGAGGCTCCTCGTGGACCGGATTGTGGATCGTAGCCCGGGCCCGTCCCTCCCGGCCCGCAGCAACCCGACCGGCTCTCGAAGCGGACTCCACCCTCCCGGTCGCACTACATTCGGGCAGCCAAAGTGATACGTAGGGCAAAAAGGCTCACGATCGGAGGCGCTGGCGCGCACATCAGCCGGACTGTGGCTCTACCGAACCACTCGCAAGGCACTACTAGCCGTGCGACTCGCGCGGCCGGCTACGGGACACGCGCCACTGTGTCGGGGCTCAAACATCGCACAGTATTCAACCGATGGGCGCGGAGGGCTCAGCCACACGCTCACTACCGGTGGCCAGCGACACCGAATGAGATGGCGCCGGCTGTGGCACGAGAGATGCTGCCGCTGGGTAGGGGCGCAAAGGATCGGCAGACTACGGCAAGGGCTCGCAGACACAGGGCACCGAGCGCTGAGTTTCGAGGGAGGAAAGGCTTTCGAACCGTGACCTGGCTGACGAGGCTTCCTCCTCAAACAAAGCCTGGAAGGGCAGTCAAGAGCATCGGGCTTCATTTCTCAATAGCGAAATTCACCAAAAATCGGGTTCACCCGCATTAAAAAAAAATTATTTAAAGCAAATAAGAACAATCACAAAAAAATAATAATTATTACTTTTACAAAACCTAAAATAAAAAAAAATAAATAATTTTAGGTTATCTAAAAAAGAAAGCTTATAAATGGGAAGTATTAAAATAGAAAATCGACCAATTTAAAGCTAAAACCAAAAATTTTTGAAGGTAATTTGTTTAATTTGACACCAAACCAAACAATGTTACCAATCTTCTTACGCTGGGGTCAAGGAGGAGGAGTTTTTTAACCCCTAAGAAGGGTTTCAGGTTGCAAACTTTCACGTTTCGTCCATTTTTGATTCTTTCCCCACAGGCATTTTTGCTGACCATTCCGCTTCAGACAGGATCGATGACGCTCCTAATCAATCGCTTCATCTTCGTTAGCCACTCGCACTTTGCGGATTCGCTTCCCTCGCATTCTCGAATTAATGATGTACTTCATTTCTTCCTTCCTCATCACCCTCCATCGCTCAGGTTGTGGCTCAAGTGAAAATGCCAGCCCAAATGTCATAATGCCAGCCTGTGAGCCATGACTCCATTTCAAGAATTATAACGATCGGCAAGGCCAAAATGGTCTTCCCAAAGATAATCTAAGTATTACGATCAGCTTCATCAATACCTGGTCGATTGCCACCTACAAAGCTCACTGGCAGAGAATTTGTCTACCTTTACCAACACATCCTCAACTATTCCCTTTAGAATATTCACCGACCGTCGTACCAATGACAAAGGATGTTGCAGGTTTACCTCCCCAAGCCTAACCGCTATACACCGAAAAATGGCAAAGAGGTTTACACCGCCCCTGTCTAGCGCGTTTTGTCATGCAATTCCTCCAATGCCACCAAATCGTAGGGGATCCCGATCCTCAGATTCGACCGGGTTCGCTCGAATTATGGCAATCGACTTGCCTCGCCAGAAGGCTTCCTTTCAATGCTCAACCCTTTTCTCGACCGCATGTGTCCTTGAAGAACTTGTGCGCATAAGTTTCGACTGTTTAATCATGTCGAGCAAAGGATGTTCACCTTTCACTCATTCTTGTAGCACCTCCCAAATTTCAAATTGCTCAGATTTTTTCGCCTCGTAAAGGCTTCGGGAAATGGAGGGGGCAGTTTCTTCACCGGGTCTTCATCACGACACCCTCCTGTGCTCACCTTCTTTTTTCCTCGCATGTTTCTTCAGCAGTCATGGGCACTGGTTGTTTCATTTCTTCCATTCTCGTGAGTGATTATAGCTTTTACCTCATCCATCCTCGAATTGCTTCGATGAACCTACCTCATGACCCCTGATTTGGCAATGCTCGGGAAGCGGAACCTTTCCTCCTCCCAGATTCCAGCGAATTTGTTTTACTCAGATCAATACCGCAGTTGTCAATTTTCCGATTAAGACGCTTCCCAAGCCCATCTATTCTTTCTTTGTTTCAAGGTACTTACAAGATTTCACTGTGCTAATCAGGCATTGATCCCTTTGTTCTTCCACAAAATCGCTTACCACACTCGTCAAATTCGTGATACTGCTCAATGTGAAGAGCACGATGACTGGCCAGGTTGAGATATGAACCAAAACTGTTCGGGCACTGGGGCACATAAAGTGTGGGATTAGGTTTCCAGAGAGAGCGGGTGATTCTTCCAATCGAATTGTATGTGTTACCCAGACTGGGCACAGTCGCTGTCAGATTCACCGCCAAGATTGGCATGTTCTCGGGCCATCAAATCATCGATGGGGCACTCCTGATAGTTTTCCCTGATGGGCGCGCGGCCGACAATCGATGCACGGGGTCAGTTCGCAAAGGTTTTCTGGCCACCGTCGCACTTCACGGAGCCTCTTTCCTTCAACTCCTCCACCTTCCTACCAGTGGTCGAGATTTTCGCTTTCATTTCCATGTCCTCCGAAAGTGTAAAAAATTCTCCCTCGTGTGTCAGGCCTCATTTTCCACCTCTCTCTGGGTTTGGCCTTCGCCCTAACCCTTGGAAGTTTCAGCCACATAACCTCAAGAAATCCATACCATCCGATTCTTACTTAAAATCACCTCCACATGGTGTCTAAGAACGCTTCACGGCAGGACATACCATTATGTAAATGATTCACTAAAGATCCATGTATCAAACCATGGTGTGGGCATGCATCGATGGTATCCACAAATCTCTCCCAAAGTGATTGCAGAATTTTTCATCATTACAGTCGAGTGTGTGGGACCGTCTCTTCAAACTGCAATTTGGCTGCATCAAGAATTCTTCAAAATCCCGCCAAGCTCGCCCACTTCTAATCGTTTCTACTGAATTAAGCCATATTTTGGCTATTCCCAGGGTCAACCCGAAATGCCTTCAACTTTAACAATTTCATATTCCGCTATACCTCCTTAAAAGTTATGCATACTTCCTCAAAATCCCGTGATGCGGTGAATATGGATTTTCATTCTCCATACCATGAAATGTGGGAAGCAGGCACTAGGTAGGGTCTCACCGGCTACATCCCCTGCCAGAGGTATTATGTAGAAGGAGCACTAACTTGTGAGGGCGTATGTGATCCCTCATCGATCTATGCCGCTGGATTCACCGTACCCCGCCGATCATTGCCTCGTGCAGAGGATCCATTCGTCATCGCAAGACACCGATTTCACGCCTCGCTAACCGGTGCACTTACTCTTTCACCCACCTGATATCCCTCCGTCCTGCCGCATAAACACTGTTACATAAAACGTAGACACAATAAAGAACACAAACAAGGTTGCAAAGAAGCCGTTGTTAGCTTAAAACAAAAAACCCACCAGAGTTAAAAAATGTAAAGGCAAAGAATCGGCCAAGTGAAAACTGGCAGACACCACTCAAAAAGGACTAAAGGTCACCAACACTTGTAATGTGGATTACAAGTACACATCAACTCATCACACTTAGTTCGCACCATCCCTGCAAGAAAGGCGCCATTTGATCTGCGCCACAAGAGTAAGGATCCCGAATCAACAAAATTTATACCTGTTCCATCGCCGCATCGTTTTCAACAAGCAAAGATAGCGCCAGTATTCAACACCTGGATGAGTTTTCACCTACCGAATGACTCAGATCGTGTTGTTCACAAAATTAAGGGAGACTTTTATTCTGGATTTTTGGATTTAGTTAAAATACGGGAGGTCATGTTCAACGATTAACCCAGAATGGCTTAAATGAAAGTGTGAAATGGTAACCTCGAAGGCTCGGGGTCACTAGCTTGATAACATGGGGGTATTACGCTGTCCCCAAGTTATTTCTCGCGTGGCACCCCAGATATAACAACCAAAACCCATCTTTGTTTTCAGCTATAAAACCTAACCCTAAAAACCACTCCTATTCCTCGAGTCAACCAAGCACCACATCTGTAAAGTCACATCTCGCTTGAAACCCTTAGCATTTAACCTCATTCTCATGGCTCAAATGCCATCTAAAGAATCAAAATCTACCATTAAGAATGCACTAACCCTAAAGCATGACAAGTATCGACCAAAAGAAAGACATTAAATGGCATTAAACCCTAGTTTGGAAAGTCAGAACCATGCAAATGCAAAAGACTCAGAATATCCAAAGCATGAGGACAACCCGCAAGAGCTTCTCCCAAACCACTAGCAACCTCCTCTTCAAGGTTATGAGGCTTAGTTACATCCTCGAGTCATATCCCTGGCTGGGGTGTTTGGCACCAAGAAATGAGAGAAAGAGGAGAGAGAAGAGAGCAAAATGAGACCTAAAATGAAAGTCATGAGAAAAACTTTATAAAAATGAAAAGTTTATTAGGTTACAGTTGTGGGGCTTATATAGTCAAACCCCAAAGTGTGAAAATACAAAAATGCCTAAAATATGAAATTACATATGACAAATGGTAATATATCAAACGGGTCGCTGTAACCAAAATACCAAACACAAAGAATTGCTGAGGAAGAAATTTCGTTAAGAGTTATTTAAAAATTTCGCTAGCCTAGCTAAATTTTGTGAGATAGCGAATTAAAAGCCACAGGAAATGTTGAATTTCCTCGCTTAGGTAAAGCAATTTTCCACATAGTAGGTATACTTGCCAGATTGCGAAATCTCTGCATCCAGCCAAATTCTGCCAATCCTAATAAAAACCTTGCCCTTCTTCTCAGCTTTACATCGCATCCTTCTTCAATCCGTCATACATTTCTTCATTTTGTAAATGACGAACACATTGTGAATCCTCTGAAAGATTCAGTGTTCATATCTTGACATCAAACTTGAACTAGTGTCATTGAAGTAAAAAACCCGCAAAATTACCAAAAACAAACTCAAACGGTAAATCAATGCAGATTGTTTGACTTCACACATCAATCGGCTATAATTGATGATTACATGCAAAGTCTAAACCCTATTTCTGTAAATAGTGTTTAAAATAAGACTTAAATTAACTTAACAGTGAGATGGCTGAAAATGCTGGGTGAAGCAATCACCCAAAAAACGAGACCACTGGTCAGATAAACAATAATAATAATAAATTTAGTGTGTTTGGGTGAAGTATGATATGATCCCCTCAGGGTGAAAGACCCACAACTGGTTCTTATCTGTATCCAACGATGAAAATTCGCCAAAGCATCAAAAGGCATGCGGTTTACAAGGAGATTCCAAAATTTGCCCCACGAAAATACACCTGGATCAAAATTAAATAAACATTGAGGGTTGTCAATGGGTTAAGTCATTAGGTGAAACACCACCATCGGGTTTTCAAACTTGCCGCGAGTGAGGGGTAAATTGAGACTAAGTCAGAGCATGAGGAACCATCCACAGATGATTAACAGCAATATTCCACACAGTGATTATTTATTTATATGGAATATGATTGATGTTTGCATGCCATTGCATATGCATATTAAAGCGGGAGCAGCCTCAGAGAAAATTTTTCTAATGACATTGCTCACTCTCGCCAGGGGACTCTTTCATGTACAGGCCAGGAGGTACAGTGAGACTTACGTCCGACGAGGCGCGTTGATTCGTACAAGGTCGACGCTGGCCTCACATTACCCTGCAAGAACACCTCAGAAAATATTTCGTATGCGACTAGAACTAAATTCTTAGATCATCTGCCTAAATAGCTCAGTATTTACTTAGTAGTAAGGAGGGTAGTGACTGACCTACTGACTATACTAAGCGTTTTATTTCATAGTTTAGATTTTAAATGTGAATTGAATCTTTAGCCGGGACAGATATTGAATATACATTGATCTTATGGGTTTGACACTTGTTTCTGCTGAAAATCTGGGATGTTATGATTATATTTGTTATAATGTTAAACAGGTGAGCTCCTGGAACAAAGGAGACTCTGCCCGATTTTTTTTTTTGAAAATATGGATCCCGATAAAGGACATGTGCAGGCCTGGTTAATCTCAAATCTAAGAATTTCCACTGCTGACGGGCGTCAAAATTTAACCCTGGATTCTGGGGCATTATAATGGCATCAAACAAAGTTAACACCACCTAGAGCTCGAGTGGGGTATTCACCAAAGAGTTTTTTGATATCGCTCAAATGGCAGTCAAAGCATCAAGTCAAGTTCCAAACACTAGATTAGTGAGTATGTAGAACACGGCATTGTGCATTACTGATTTGGTGTCTAGTTTATACTAAGTGAGGATGTATCAGGTCAGGTGAATATATGCATGATAGAATGCAGAGAAATTGGAAGAACACTAAAGGTTAGCAAACGAATCTTAGTGGTTCAAAATGAATAAACATGATTAATAGAAATGGTTATTCATTATTTACACCATCCACCACTACTGATAATTAAAGAGAGAATCTCACCTTATCTTAACTTGTGTATGGCAAGTCAAGATGCGGATGAGAGGCTCATCCGACTGGGAGTAGCTTCTCACCACCGCCTGGGCCACCACCCAGCTCAGAGAGCCATATGGCGCAGCACTCACGCCATTGCACGTGCTAGCATAATCCGGGGTCAGGGAGTTAAGCAACCTCCAACGGTTGAGAGCACATCATCCTCCCACACACTTACATATGATCATGGTAATGATCATAGTCCCACGGCAGAGACCAGAGGTTGCTGGACACCCGGCAAGGCATGATTAGGTTGGAAGCACATTTCGGCCAGAGGTAAGAAGTCCTGTGATATGTGGACTGCCGTAGTCTTATGATCCTACCACGATACATGGGGAGTTCAAAGAGCCTCTGGCGGGTAGTTTTTCCTTCTTCGCATCAGCAGAACATAAGGCCCAGAGTTCTTGTTACTAAGAACAGATCATGCTCGAACACGTAGCCAAGTTCACTGTCAGCCAACGCCGGATGACTATGTGGCCACAACATGGCCAAGGTGAGTGAAGTTCCGAGGATGGCCCCGTTGTCCATCCTGGGGCAAGATCAGAGGATTCTCCTAAGGTTTTGACCCCATGGTCAGATCACGGCACATAGAGAGAGATAGAGGCATGGCATCCTGAAATAAGCGGTATCATGAGAAGAGGAAGAAGGATTAGCCTTCTTCTAGTTCGGGAAAGAGGTAAAAGACTTCGCTTACCAGTGTTTCAAGGACGGTCGCGACCATCGCGGCCAAGGCCAATGGCTGTACCAATGTGATGTGATCCGCCACCACCGACATAGCGAGGTGGACACCCTCGGTAAGCGCGCGATCTCGGAAGATATTGACCGACAAATTCCAATCTCATCGCGTAGGGACAGGCGCAGACTCAGTTTTTCCTTCTCACCCCTAGCGGGCCAGCGAGATGTACCCGCAGATCCGCGGCGCGGCTCAGGCTCAGACAGCGGTTCACCGCTCGACACGCGTCCCGAAAAGAACCCAACACATCGGCCACTGATTCAACCACATGGCAACAGCGCTGTTAACTGCCCACGGCGCACACCGCGACGTTATACCGCGGCGATTCTTTGTCGCCGTATCAGTGATGTTTCGGCCTGTTCCGAATCTCGCTGAATCCACATGAAGTTCCGTTAACGGCGAGCGAACGACCGTTACAGCGTCGGAACGTTATCCCGTGATCTTTTAACCATGCGCGATCCCGCGACGTAATACACCTGACTTTTAGGTCGCCCTCGTCAGATCAGCCAACCGCAACCCAGTCACCACTTCGAACAAGCGCAAAGAATATCGCCATATAAAGACGTTTCGCAAACTTTCTTTGGTGAAGCCACATTTAATCATCTTCGCACAATTCAAGATGAATGCCGAAGCAGTTAAACGCCAACCTTTGTGATATTTATGTGTTAGTGATCGGCTCACCTTCAAAAAATTCAGCGAAGCGCGATGAACGCTTCTCCACGCTTCTACCGATCATTCGCGACGCGGATCTCGTCGTTGTTATCCCGCAACGCCACCAGTTTCCGTTAATCTCACGTAATTAACCGTTATTGCCAGTTTGTCCCGAATGTCCGAACCGGCGTTAACAGCGATACGGAAGTTTGATTGTATTCGAAGTTCAACACGGCTTTCGATACGTCGTTATAGCGAAGAACGACCTTCCTGATCCGCGTCGATTTATTCAGTTAAGTTGTCGCAAAACAAAACTCAAGAACGCGATCCCAACGAAGACGGTTTATCATCGATCCAATCGAGATACGCCGCCGATCGATGAACCTCGGTCGCACGACGCGCCAGAGTTGCGGCACCGGATATCCCGGTTAATAAACATTTCCAGCGACGGTACGCAGTCTTCAAGTCCGCTGATTTTTCCAGTTTGATTTAACGCGCCACGCATCCAGCTGGAATCGTTGTTAGTGTACTGAGTCTTCATCAGAATCGCGCCGTCGCGTCTCGTCGATCGTTATCTCATTCACCAACCAGCGGCAGCGCCAGCGACCATCGCCATCGCTCCGCTAACTGGCACCGCACCGCGCGAGGGGTACGCCGCTCAGCGTTTTGCTTTCTGGCTTCACCGGCGAGATCTCTGCATACTGTCGCGTGCCAGAACCGAAAGGCGTGTCGCGGTCGTGAAACAAAAGTCGCCCCGCGATGCTTCCGAATCGTGCGCGCAGTCATTTGGCAGCCCATCAGAACCCGCCGGCGCCACCCGCCACCACTTGGAACCCGAAAGCCGGTCGGATGGATGATCTGTAGCATTCTAAGAGTTGGAAAGGAGGCTTATTTCGCCTTATTCGATAGTCCCGCAACGCGAAGGTGCCATGGTGTATCAGGATGTTTCAGATTCGACTAAGATGTTTTTTGATGTAGTCCGAGAGGTTTCAACTTTACATTCCAGAGTAGCCAAAGAATCACAGTGAACACCACAGACATCCGAGCTACGGCCATTGTCTTGCCTCAAAGATTTGGCGCCACAACTCAGTGAGCGCGAGGTATTTTCAAACCACAAGAGAAATCAAGTATATTTTCACACAAATAAGACCTCAACATGAGGCAACGCAGATGGATGGAGATTCCGAGGATTATGACTTCACTTATATTACCATCCCTAGAAGGCAAATGTAGTGGCCGGGAGGCCGTGAGGGAAGTCACCGGCATCGAAGTGGGCAGCTTCCTCGAGGCAAATGCTCAAGACCTGTAAAAGTATGCCCCAAATCCGGGTTCTGGTTGATAAACCCATCAACCCAGTACCCCTCAGGGATTTCTATGGTGACCCAATACCACACTGTTGTGATCCTATTTATCTGATCCATATTTTCACAAAAATCGCATAGTATCCTTTCGTCGTGGGAGCTCATCAACATACAACCTGTGAGGTCAATATAATTATAACTCATCCGTGGTCTCAAATGTGGTTAGTATTGACCCCATAGGGTTCATCTCAGTCTATTATCCTCAATATACACCTTTATCTGATCCATCTATTCACATTTAAATGTGAAAATATGTTAAAACTTAATTATAACAAAGAGTCCTGATCATGACCTTCTATCATATACTGCATACCCGACTATTTAGACACAGTCCCAAAAAGAATTGAAGTCATACTCTTTATACAAAATATTTTTTTACAAAAATGTTGCTTAAAAGGTATGATCAAGGTTTACATCCGCTCTTTATAATCACACTGTTTAATGTCAGGTTTCTATACACCCCCCAGATCAATGGGATCCCACAACGGGGAAGAACAATGCCGAGTAGAAAATTTCCCACAAGGGCTACCCTCAACCTAAAAATGCACATGAATGGCAACCATGAAAACACATCCAACTACATTCCATATGTGCCACGTAATTCTATGGAATATTACTTTTGTCACGCATGACGAGACCTCATGCCCACAACCTCGAGTCCTGACCCACCCTCTCACACACCACAGAATGCCAAGCGTGGAAAACCAACATTGGTGTTTCTCACCCAATGACTAAACCTACCGACAACTCTCCAATATTCATTTGAATTTTATCAATCCCGTGTGTTTGTTTTGGTTACAAATTGAGGTCTCAAATACAGTTTCGCACACCTTCCCACACTTTACAATCCTTTCATCACTCGGATACAAATATTTCTATTCAAAATAAATTTTGGGCCTTCACCCTTGGTGGTGGATCTCGTCATCTTGCTTCACCAAACACAATGATTTATTATTATTATTGTTTTACACAACTCGTGAGTCTCGATTCGACGCGTGTCCCATTTCTATGACACACCACACATTCACCAAGAATGGTGAATAACCAACACCATGCACAATACACACCCAAACTGGACGTATATTACCGTGGCATATGAAATGTGACAATATTTCGTTGCGTCCTCAAGAAAGATACAAAGATTATGAAATCCCGATAATTATATTTCCATATATCGATCCATCGCCACAATTTCCATATTTATACATCAATTTGGCAACATATTGTTACGATTTTTCACAATAGCACGTTATTTAATTTTCCAATAATAACTGTGGACGCCCAAAACTGCGTCCGCTGATCACCACAACCTCCATGAAATCTACATGCCTCAGACGAGACCCATACTCCAGAGTAAAAATGGCATCATGGGCCCATACACCAATACTGTCAAACATATACCCACCATATTCCAACATGCCAAAGAGTTATTTTATTACTCTTAATACAAATGGTATATTAAAATCTACAAATTCTAATACATACATTCAAAACATCAACCACGTCCAACTTTCTTCAAAATCGCCTCAAAATGAATGCTTAACGCCCATGTACCGCAAGAGCTCGACAGGCGCAGTTGTCGCCAAGAAGGGAATCACCCTAAATGGGTTACTCCTCACCTAAGTATATATGTGCAATGATCCAATTTAACCACACACCTGGTGAACACGATCCTACTTGAATGCTCCATGCCCGTCTCATGCCTCGAAGTTATCACTCTCTTCACACCGCATGAGAAACATCATTTCAAACAAACTTGTCGTTCTTAAAAGGCACCTATCGTCAAATATGGGACTTATCATCAGGTAAGATAAGATGAGCGCAAATAGTGAAAGCGGTCAGGATGACGACTGGCTGGACTATCCCCATTCTGAAATCCCAGAAATCGCAATTATGCTGCTTATTTAATTCATGGTCATGCACTCACACCACTTTCTAGGTTACCCTGCATATGAATGCATTATGCCATTTCAACAATAATCCAACCAATATATATCAAATATGCATATTATCAAATTTGCAATCACAATCTGACATGTTATTCCAATTGACTCAACTAACTCCAAATTTGCTCACTTGAAATAATCAATATTCCATTTCCGAATGGTCTACACCCATGTAATTTTATACATTCTATATGGCTATGAGATCATGTTAATGACATCAAACATATTAACCTGTTAATTTCTCATCTAACTAACCTGAAGTAAATATCCATTCAACCCAAATCCTCTTATACACACCACACATGTGACTTTAGTCCAATTCATTGACAACCTGATCGATTTAACTCGTCCCAAAACATAATGAAGGGGCCGTCCATGGCAGCCACTCACCCAACACCTGCCCACTTTCAGGCAATCCAAAACTGGCGCCCGGCCTAACCCTACCCACCAAACACAATATTACACAACTTACAAATATTAAACACCAAATAAAGCCCTACATCGCTATCGATCACCTGGAAGATCCGTAAAACTTCATAATATTTTTGCCTGGGCATTCGGACCCATCAACACCCAATTACTTCGCCTAAACCAACACAAGCATCACAAAACACTTTAAACAAGAGGTAAAACGAGCAGGATAAAAATCCTCACCCCACGGAGCTTTGTCAAACTCAAAACCCAGGCTCCACGCTGTAGTCTTTGTCACAGCAGGAACCACTTTCCTTCTCGGCCCGAAGAAACCTAATCTGGCCTCGATCGCCCGGATCTTAGAGAGAAGCGCACTCCCCTCTCTCACTTTAAAAAAAACCCTCAAATCAAAATTTTCTGCCATATCACCCCCTCTCCTTCATGTTTTTTTTTCGCTTTTTTTTCGGCGTAAATAAGATTTACTCACTATTTGGCTATTTATTTTCTTCCTCATTAAGAATTTAAATAATGCCACTTATGTCCATTTCGATTTTTGATACCACTATCTCGCCATCCATTTCATCCTCTCACTCATAACATACGTCGCACGAAATGCATGGCAATGATTTGTCACATCACATGTCGCTTAATACATCCGATACTCGCTTAAAATGCAAATTCACCGTCTTGGAATTCACCAATTTGACGGTTAACTAGATTTCATGAGATCTATTCCAACGTTGAAGTCCGCTTTCACATCCGGGAGATCTAGAAAGTTTTTGGATTTTTACCGAACATGATTTACAGTTTTTCGTAAATGGAATTTTCTTATGGTCTCACATTCTCCCTCTTAAAAAGAATTTCATTCCGAAATTCCACTTGACACACACATCCAATCACAAGGTATATGGAACCTCACCCAACCTAAGACCGTGTCTGACATACAAAACCTAGCTAAGGTCCCAATTATTGACTACCCGATGATCATTAACTCATCCATGTCAGCATGACATCAAACACCACATGTCTACCACCCTAAGGTTCACTATGAGTAGAATCACCTGATCCCTCACCTAATGATCTCATGATATCCACAACTCTCATCCTGATACACTAGGGAAGAACATCATCTCTAAAGGTTTCAACCTAAACCTCAAACCATCACACAAGATGCAACAATGATGAACATGATGCATGAACACGATGCAAAATAATTACGTTATAAACGCATTCGATGTCCCATTGATTCAGGATGCTCACCGCACAACGGTGGCATGTGACACGCCCCAGTCCTTGACATCCTGGGCCTCGCGGGCTCTCAGACTTGACCCACCCACACTCCGCCCATCTCATGTCGCTGCAGGTGCTTGCATAGCACCCCGCGATCGAAACCGGTTCCTCTAACCCATTAGGTGTGGTGGAATGAACCGCGCCTCTCCCCGTTCTATGGCTAACCAGACTCACGTCCCAAAATCCCGATCCCCGTCTCGGGGCAATCCCGCCTCATATGTCCAGCCAGCCGCAATGGTAGCACACCATCCGGCCTAGCCTGACCGGGCAACTCTCGATCCGCCCTGACCTAGATGGTCGTGGCTCGAACCTCGTGAACTAGGAAGCCCCGGGTTTTTCCCGAACTAGAAGAAGACCGACTCTCCTTCCTCGACACCAAAGATCAAGATCCCGAGTGCTCCTAGCATCCGGATCTCTTTCTATGGTCATGGCAAATTCCGACCATGGAGTCCATATATCCCGAGCGAAGTCCTACTATCCTACCCCGAATGGACAATTTCAGCCCATTCTCGAATCTCCTAACCTTGGCTATGTCCGTGGCCACGTAATCATCAACAAAACGGACTAGCTCCGTGAATCTAGCCACGTATTCCATCACATTCATCGTCCCCTGCTTCAGCTCTAAGAACTCCTGAGCCTTCGCATGTCTCGCAGTATCTGGAAAATACTTACCCATGAAAAGATCATGGAACTCTGCCCAAGTCATTACCTCTAGATCTCTAGAGGTCTTTGCCCAGTTCCACCATACTTCAGCTCCACCTAGCCGGAACGCAGTTTGCCTCGATCCCGGTCGTGTCGAGGTAATCTCTTCATGGCCTCTAACACCTTCTCACTTTGCATGAACCAACGGTTCGCCACCATCTGATCTCCTCCCCGCGAATGCCTGAGATGATGTTCCCTAAACCTCCGAGGTTACTCGACCTCTCCTCGACTACTCCTCACGTGACTAGCCTGCAATAGCAAGAATTGCAGAATACCTACCGCCCCAAAGAAAAGCCTCGTCGGGTCAAACACCGGTGGTGCCCGACTAGTACCCCGCGGACGCCCTACGCCCTCGCCGACTAGCCATCTACACAAGTCAATGGTAGTAACAATGCAAGATTTAAGGCATAAACACAAACAGATACTATTCATACACGTAAAACATTTACACAATGTCCATGCATTTACGAATGCAAGACAATTTCATTCCAATAATTAAATCAAATTTTAACAACAAAATTTCATTTTTTGAAAATTTCACTTTACAAAAGTTTATTTCATTTTATTTTTTTATTTTTTATTTTTATTTATTTATTTATTTAGCTTTTTTTTTTTGAAAATCTCGTGAACGTTGTTCATGAATAAGTCTCAAACAAGACTCGGAACAAGAATCGAGTCAAAAATTGGTTGCGTACCAATGCACAAAACGCCCAGCCTGCGGCGCCTAGGTGAGCCTGGGTCACAAGATCGCGCCTATCGTGGGCACGCAAAGGGCGCCAGCAACTCTCGTCTCGCCATATCGTAGCCTCGGGCCGGTTTTATCGCATACAAGACGCCACGCGCCCTTGTGTCGTGTAGTAGCCTATTGTTTGCCTTGCATGGCCGTGTAGTGGCCCTGTGTCGCGACACAAGCCCTATCTCATGCCCCCTCTGGTAATGATACACATTTGTGGTCGTGACTCCACCCTAGCCATTCAAGCCTTTCTCGTCACGATAGCTAATCAGCGTATCGTGACACGCCCCAAATAAGTTTTCACTCGTCACGATACAACAGATTGTATCGTGACACACTCCTCCAACAGCTAACCCCTGCACTTTTGTCACGATACAATCTCTTGTATTGAGACACTATTTCCCAACCATCAAGCCTCCCCTGTCACGATACAATCCAATTGTATCGTGACCTTCTCCCAGGCCAAACAGCACACCCTATTGCAATACACCTAAACCCAGCAACCTTATGTTGCAATACAATTCCCCAGCCCAATTGCACTCCCAAAACGGCTATGTCACGATACAATTTCCATTGTATCATGACACAATTTGGGCAGTAGCCCAACCAATTTCTGCACCTTTTTTTTTTCGTTTTTCACACACACACACACACACACACACACACACACACACACACACACACACACACACAATATTATATATATATATATATATATATATATATATATATATATATATATATATATATATATATATATATATATATATATATATATATATTCATTTCTCAAGTACTGAAAACACCCAAAAAATATAAATCCATTTTTTTTCCTCATTCTCCAGTACACCCAAATAAATTTATAAAAATTTATTTTATTTATTTTCTTTTTCCAGTTTTACACACTAAAATTTTTCCAACACATCTATGTGCTAATCACTAACCACACAATCAATCACAACACATAACAATCCATGTTATGCACACCATTCACTCAACAATTCATCAAATAATCACATGATCGCTATAAAATACATGCATGCGGTGTTAATCTTGTCAGAAGTGACCTCTGGTAATGCATACCTAACCCAACATCGAGTCACGCAGGTGGTGATGTTCTTACCTCGATAACTCGGCCTTGACCCCGAGTCCCCCGAGCCCTAGGTATTCGTATGCTTAAGCTCTAATGCCAAGGCGTAGTGATCATGGTAAACATGGATGCCCAGGAACTCTGGGTATTCGTATGCCTGGCTCGTCTGGTGTGAAGTTGGTGTCGAGATTGCTACTCAACTACCTTGGGCTCCCAAGGTAATCGTTTGTGGCTCTAATATCAAGCGAGCCCGAAAGCGAGGTGTCGGGTTGACCTACGGTCCCGACTGCGAAAATCTATCGTCTCATATTACGAGACCCATGCACAGTAAAAATGGCCTCTTGAATTGTACCCAAATACTCATGAACTTATATACCCGACTATATTCCAGTAGTCCAAGAGTTATTTTATTACTCTTAATCTGAAATACATATTAAAATCTACAATTCTAATACATGTATCCAAAAAACATCAAATCAGCCCAGGCTTTCTTCAAAATCGTACCACAAATGGCCGTCTTCTCGAACGCTCCTGCCTAAAATATTCCTACGACAAGGTATTTATCGCCCGAGTAGTGGATCATGCTAAATGGGTTCTTTCGCAAATACAAGTGCGTATCACGATCTGATTTAACCACACACTCAAGTAAATACGTGATCTTACTTGAATGTCTACATGCCCGTTCCCATGTCTTGAGTCCTCATCGACTCCCTCACACTTGCCTAAGCCATGTATAAGAAAACATCATTTTCAAAACAAAACTTGTTGTTCTCGAAAATACACTCTGGGGATTTCGATAAAATATGGGACTACCTACGGCGAATGTGTTTGGAGAACTTCCTGAGCTTGATCATGGTCTCATCAGAAATGATGCATTGGGCTAGTCTCAACCCGTTCTCGGAAAATCATCTGTCAAATTCCTTTACGCCCAACCATGTTCGTTTTATTTTAATTCATGTCATGCACTCACACCTAATTTCTAGGTTGGTGCATATGAATGCGTATATCATTTCAACACAATCCAACAATATATCAAATATGCATATATTATCAAATTTGCAATCACACCATGTTATTCAAATTGATGACAACTCGAATTTGTTCACTTGAGCTAATCAATATTCCATTTTGATAGCTACACCTGATTATATTCTATATAATTATGACATCATGTTAACACATCAAACATTAACTATTAATTTCTTTGATCAACCAACTCAAGCTATTCATTTCAACCAATCTCACTTACACACCACATGGGCGTTTTGGTCCAATTCCACAAACGGGGCTGATTTTAGCGAGTCCCAGCGAGCAGTGGGCATCCGCTAAGGCCAGCTCTGACTGTCAGTTCCTTTGTAGGACCAAATCCATGCATTTCGATCTCTTACTCACGAAAACACAATTTATTACACAGTTTACAGCACAAACACCCAAAACAGTCCACCTGCTTTATACGGTGTCCAAATGGAATTAAAAATTTCCACACTTCGGTTCAAAAGATTTGGGGCCAGATCAAGCGGCCACTCACGGCCTCAAACCAACACGAAGCATCACAAAACATAAACGAGAATTAAAGCAGGTAGGATAAAGCCCTGCCTCGGGTTGTCAAAACTCCTCCAAAACCGGTGCGCGTGGCCCTCATTGCGTAGAACCACTTTCCTTCTTGGCAGAAGAAATCCAATGATCAGATGTTCAGGGATCTTAGAGAGGCACTCCTCTCACTAAAACCCTCAAATCTGTACCTACTACATCACCCCCTTCTCCTTCACGTTTTTTTTTTGGCTTCTTTTTGAAGGAAGAAGATGACTACTATTGGCTATTTTGTCTTCTTCCTCATTAAGAATTTAAATAATGCCACTTATGTCCCATTTCTTGGATTTTTGACACTTGGCACTATCTCGACCGTAGTTTTATCACTCTCTACACTCATGCAACATATGTCACGTGAGTGCGTGTTATAGGTGACTTTTGTCACATCACATGTCGTTTTACGACACCCGATACTCGGTGCCTCGAAAAACGTGCAAATTCGACTAATCCGCAGTCGACGAAATTTACAGCGTGTTAGCTAGATTTGCAGATGATTTAATGGTGAAGTGGATTTCGTCATCGAGATACAGAAAATTTCGATTTTTACCGAAATTACGATTTTGCCATTTTTCAGAAAATTGGAATTTTTTGGGGTCTCACAATAACACACAAATGACCAAAATCTCGGACCTAAATAAAAAGGGCACCTCTCGGTCCCTTCACGACCATGAACCATTTTTGTTGATTAATTTTGAATCCTATGATACCAAAACATAAAATAAGATCTAGGGACCTCAGTCCCGGGATCACAACCAACATGTTATTCAAATTTTTTGCAATAACACATAAAAGAAACAACACCTGAGTCAGAAAATCAGTCAGGATCGTAGTAATCTTGAAAATCTTGTGGGACTATGCGAAAATAGTCTAAAAAATTCAGCCAGGAAGCGTGAGAAACTTGATCCAGAAAATTTAATTACGGGCATCAGAAAATCGTCCCAAAAATTTAGTCTAGATTGTCCAAAAACAGTCCCGAAAATTCAACCTGGACTGTCCGAAAATAGTTCCGAAAATTCCCAATATTCAATCCCAAAATCTTGGAACTAAATTACTTGGCCAGTCACGACCCCGAAGAAAACCTATGCCATTAACTAGCTTTTAGGCTAGAAATAATCAAAGTAGAAAAATTCTCTATCTCTTGGAGTTTGATGAAACTCTCTGATTTCAGTGCCCACGCGTAGCTCTCGTCGCATAAATGAACTTTGCCTCTTGCCCAAAAAAAAAAAAAAAGAAAAAAAAAGAGCCCCCTCTCCTTTTTGACTTTTCCCACTTAATTAATCCATTTGATTTTCCCTTTTTCTTTCCATTTGACACATGGTTCTATGTGAGCCATTCAATCAAGTGTCATGTGTCACTTACTATACCATATAGCTATCATGCCGTGTGCCCATCTCCTATGGTGCCATGTGGTCATCTCCTATGGTGCCATGTGGCATTCACTTGTGGTATCCAACACGCGACACCTCGAAAAATGTAAAATTTCGATTGTCTCGAATCCAGACAAAGGCCGATACAGGTAACTAGATTTCGTGAGACCAGATTTAGCAGTACAAAATCCATTCGTCATCAGAGATCTAGAAAGTTTAGGTTTTAACACATCTTTATAGTGACAAATTACCATTTTCCATTTTCCAAGAATTGCATTTTCCCGGGTTTACATTCTCTCCTCCTTAAAGGAATTTAGTCCCAAAATTCACACACACATGCACATATGCAACAGTCATTAAATCCCTAATGACTAAGAAGGCGTACCTCCATCCTTAAACAGGAAAGGATAACTGGCACGCATCGTGTCCTCTCGTTCCCATATTGCCTCCTCCACTCCACGGTGCTGCCACAACACCTTCACTAGCCTCACGGTCTTGCGTCACAAAACCTGATCCTGGCTATCCATGATAGGCACCGGTCCCTCCTCGAAGATCTCATCTATATCATGACAATCTCTCCCCGATCCAACTGCGTAATTTGGATCTGGGTGTCTTCGAGACATGGAGACGTGGAGCACCTCATGGATTTTGTTACACTCGGTGGTAACCTGGCCGGTATCACAAATGTATTCACCCTCTCGGAGTATCTCAAAGGGTTCAATGTTCCTCAGTCTTGGCAACTTCAGCTTCACGAACGACCACTCATCTTTAGGCATCACCTTCGAATAAGTGATCACCATCTCAAACTCTAAAGGTGATGCCAAAATTACATTAGGTATCAACTCTTCTATCGTCTTTAGTAGTGAGAAGGCTTCATATCAAACCCTTCTTAGAGGTGTCTTTAATCGAATCCGGACCAGCGATGGACCTTTCTCCCACCTTTGTTCAACAAATTGGAGATCGACGTGGCATCCCCAGTAATGCCTCATAGGGTGCCATTTGTATACTTTCGCACGATAATTGTTGTATTAAATTCCACTAGGTAAGTGCTCCTCCCAACCATCCTTAAGATCCAGGACACATGCTCGTAGCATGTCCTCTAAAACCTATATAGTCCTCTCCGATTGACCATCGGTTTGTGGATGAAAAAACGGTGCTCATCATCCCGGCTGCGTCCCCGTAGCATTAAGAACTCTTCCAAAAAAGTGTGCCATAATGCCGGGATCCTGTCAGTTCTATGAACACTAATTCTCCATGTGGCCGAATCCTGAGAGGGTGTACGGTATGTGTAACTTAGTAGGGTGCATATATGTACACCCGAGGCTTCCTTAATTATTTAGTCGTAATAGAATTTTTGAAAGTTGTTTAAGAGGGTGAAATTGTAAAGTATTCAAAGAATTGTGGCACCTTTGCAATTAAGGAAAGTGGAGGGGTGAAAGTACAAATTATGGAATTTCAAAAGGATAATAATAATAATAAATTGCCAAAATGGTTCAAGAAGTCCCTTGAGTCTAGAATTTAATCATATGCATGTCAATAGCATTTGGTGCTCACATAATTTCTGAAAAAATTTAATTGTAGCACCAAGTGTGCAAATTGCTTGGTTGTGCTGACATGTGTGGTCTAATACATGAATGCATAAGTCGTTTTGAAAAAATTGAAAAGGATAGTTTTGATTAAATGATTCATGTGTAGGGCATTTAGTCAATTTCACCTCATATTATCGATGTCATATCGAATGAGACTAGCACATAAAGTTTTGTTAGAATCGAGTTCGTTCGATGTAGTCTCTTTGAGAACCCTTTGTATGTTTTATGGTTAAAACGTTAAGCGAGGCATTTCATAATTTGTATGGTGTGTAGGCGATTGGAGCATCTGTGGAGTAATCTAAGCGTGCTTGACAAGAATTGAAGAAAGAAATTAGTCGAGAAAAAAGGCGAGTAATCAAATGCGTTTAGCGAAAGTGTTTAAATTACAAGTTTGTAAAGTGCTTTGAAAATATAATGTAATTAGTAAAGCATTTTTACCTCCCTTGTTATACTTAGCGAGAGAAAATTTCGATTTCGTTACTTAAGAAGCAGTTTGGCTGGTTTTAGCAAAAACCCCTAGATGACACAGCTCAGTTCCGGTCAGATGTATCTCGGATTGTGCATGGCAGGGTTATGGGACATTATGACTAACTATATTGCCTAGTCGGCAATTGGGGGTTAGATATAGTATATATTTATATAGTGAGTCGCCCTCTGCACATTTGAGGTATATAGATAGTTAGCACGCTGACATAGTACATGGCGATGAGGTGTTGGTTCGAGATTCCATCAGGACATTTTGGTTCAGAGTTCCATTATGTTTATAGAGATCTGTGGTGTTCCACTTGGGACCATATTAGACGGGTAGTGTTTAGGGGTTCTCTTAGATGCTAGATTCAGGGTTTCGTAGCATCACGTCTAGGGTATTTCAAAAAATGGGCCACGAGTGGTTGGTACTTGATTTGTTATGGCGCTTTCATATATTAACCACCATGAAGCCGAGTTTTGACTAACATAAATAGTTTTGAGCAGTTTTTCGAAATGGTTTCATAAGCGAAAACTTCGGTTCTCTTAAGCAGTTTCTGACCATTTTTGTACATATTTTCATATTGGGAGGTACGTACGAGGCGTGACATTTAGAGACCCATAGTACTCTGCAGGCTTGTTTGGCTCACAGGTTTATGTTTTAAATAATTTTCCAGGTGCAGAAGTCTTTGACGAAAGACCTTTCGGGATTCTCAGTCTTAGAAGTTGTGTTGTATATATATATATAAGATAGGGTGCAATGTAGTAGTAAAAGTTAAAATGTGACATTTTGTATATGTAAATATCTTTTGTAAAATATGCATGCATGGTTTTGAGAAAAAGAGGTTGCGATGAAATTATGTTGGATTGATTCTTATCTTATATTTTGATGAGGACGGAGGTTTATGGTTGTAGTTGGATTTTTGGAAAATATTGGGAGTGTATTTTTTATATAGGTGATTTTGTATTCCAGGCTTGACCATCGTGCGGTAGTTGTCTTTGCTTAGGATTTTAGATTAAATTTAAAGGTGTGATTTTGATAGAAAAGTGAAAAACTTATAACCCACGTTTTCGAGGCAGTTTTAGCGGTTTTAACGACTTAGCTTCATGGTAACTTGTCGGTCGGCGAGCTTGGTTGGGAGGTTGCGTAGGTTGTCGGCGAATTCAATGTCCCTACGGCTAGGAAGAGGGGTTTGTCAGTTATTATCAGGCGGAGTTTAGGCGATAGTTCGGCTTGTTTTTCGCTAGCGTTTTTAAAGTAGTATTTCTATAGAATTATTTTTATAATGATTTTCCTATTGCAACTATATTGTTTTGCTCTAAATCCTTGCGCCATCAAATATTGTAAAGTGTCCTTTGAATCTTTTAACCTTGAAATTCACGACGTATGTATGGACAGATCGTGAGAGGTCGACTTAGGACTTCCACCTTTGGGAGGCACCACTAGAGAAAATGTCGGCGCACCCCAGAATCGGAAGATGCCTCGTGAATGCCCAAGCGGGGCCATCGGCGCAGACGAGGCGGTACCTTGGCGATGGATCGGGTTATCTGGTGTCTGGCGAAATTTACCATCCAGCTCTGGGGCCTCGGAAGCGGAGGGCATGATAGAATGCGCTCTGCAAAATTAGGGTTAAAACTTATGATGAGTGCAGTTGCAGGAGAAGCGACGTATGGTTAGACAAGTTTAGTGAAATTTATGCAGTGATGGGGTGTTCAGATGAGCAGAAAGTCCTCTTTTCAAGGTTCTTGATGTGACCCGGGACGGGGTGGTGGGAGGCCATTAGAGGAGACACCTACAAGAGTCACTTAGGACCCGAGTTCGCGACATTCTGGGGCAGATTTTACCGCGTAGTTATCGGGATGCAAAATGAAGAATTGCTTCCAAGTTAGAGCGGCGATCATGTGAGTGAGCATAATGAGGCGGAGGTTTTCAAAGCTTGTGAAATTGGTGCCTATGATACAAGAAAATGAGGAATATAAGTGTAAGCGATTCATGGTCGTCTTGAACTTCAGAATTAAAGTTCATCTAGCCTGGGAATCTCAAAACAACTTTGGAGAGCTGGTTGAAATTTGCACTAAAGGTAGAAGGGCCGGTTGAGGTCTAGCTTCGGGCGGCCAGACGGTAAAGAGGTGCTCCGGCACTAGTCGACCCGAGGGCACTAGTCGGTCTAGTAGAAAGAAAGAGGAAAGAAATGGGCCGGCGGTAGAGGCTCGGGGCGAGGAGGCGACATCTAGCCGGGATTACGTCCAGGTTGCGATAGCCTCGAGGAGGTGGTAGATCGTTAGGATCATCTTTCCACTATGCTCTGCATCGGAGGGGCATCTCGGAGTGCGGGGATGAACATGAGGATGTTTCCATTGCGAGAGGCGGGAAGGTCACGCATCAGGGGCCCATCCGCGACTAGTAGGCTGTAGAGACCTCTAAAGTAGGTGCGGTAGCATCTACCCCGGGGCTGGCCCGGTCCCGGTCGGGGCTAGTAGGGGTGGTTTAGGCGGAGGTAGCGGTCTGACACGGTAGAGGTCCCGCGGTAGGGTGCGGGGAGGCGGTAGTACCAGATTGGCGGTTCGGAGTGGGACGCTCGTGCTCGGGCTCGGGTATTTACAATCACCGTGGGAGCGGATGCATCACCAGACATGATTACTAGTATTATTTCAGTTTACGATCATGATGCATATGCATTGGTGGACCCAGGGGCCACTCTGTAACACCCCGAAATATACCCTAACAATTTCAGACTTGTTTAGGGTATATTAAAAGCTAAATGGAATTGTTCGGAAATAAAATAAGAAAGAACTTGGAATTAATACAACGATTAAGGGTAAATTAATAAATTACGATTCATGACCCCGAGGTCGCGTAATTTAAGTTTATATGCCAAGTAGGATTTTGATAAATTGAAGTGAAGAATAAAAATGAAAGTGAGGACAGAGTAATAAGAAAGATATTGGGAGAATAAAATAAGGAAGAAAATTGTGGAAGAGACAGGTCAAACTGAAGGAAAGAAGGAGGAAGTTTCCTCCTTGGAAAGTGAAATAAAAAGGGGATAAGATCAAATAAGGATAAGACCAAAAATAAATATCTCATTTTGATGCAGGGAGAAAAAAGAAGAGCAAAAGCATTCTGAAAGAAGAAGAAGAGAAAGAAAGAAAGAAGAAAGGAAAAGAAGAGAAGATCTAAGTATGGAACTACTAAATTTAGTATGGAACTAGGAATATTTATATGAAAACTATGGGTGTATGGAATGCTAAGATTTTATATAGAAACGTATGGAATTTGAGTATGGTTTTGTATGGATACATGTCTTGAGTTGTATGGGACTTGTTAAGTTCCGTATGGAAAAGTATCGAAGTTTGTACAATAGTATGGGTTTGTCTAGTTTTGGGGTATAGAAAGTATAAATACACAGTTTGGAGACTCCCAAACTCATTTCTAGTTAGGGTTGAGTTGAGAAGAGTTCTAAGGCTCCTATAGGTGTGTTTTGGGAAGGGTCCACAGTTGCAAGTTGAGCGAGAAATTTCCTGTGCAGTCATGCTCAGTAACCGGACCTTAGAGCGTGTTTTTGGATCATAAATAAGAGAATTTGCGATAAGCCTTCTGGTAAGTGTAGCCACATCAATGAACTTGATGTTAGACTTTTGAATTTCTCAATTCAGTTTTGTAGACCAAGTTATGGTCTTTTGCTCTGAGCGGTCAAATGGGTGGAGGTGTGTAGAAGTCGTCCGGCGGAGGTCGGCGGGGACCTCATGCGCGGGGTCGAGCGGACCTCGTACAGCGAGAGGTCGGTAGAGGTCAACGGACCTCATGCGGCGAGAGGTCGGCATGCCTCATGCAGCAGAGGTGTTAGAGGTGTGGACCTTATCTGACGGAGGTCGGACCTCATGACGGAGGTCGATGGGGTCGGACTGCATGCACCGGTCGAGGCGGACCTCGTGCGGCGAGTCGACCGATGCAGGTTGACTCATTATGACCTCGAGCTTTGGAAGGTCATAACTTCTGCGTCAGAGACTCAGATTTGGGTGTTCTTGAACTCTATGGAAAGCCCATTGGAGTCAAGAATACATTCATTTGCCTGGGGAGGATGTGGGTGTCAGGCCAGGGTGTCGGGCCCGAGCTCTGGGGTGGTCAAGCTCGTCTAGTTCGGATTGACTACATAGACCTCGACTTAGGAAGGTCATAACTCCTTCGTCAGGAACTCGGTCGGGTATTTCTTAGACTCATGGAAGCCCATTGGAGTCGAGAATACATTCATATTCATGAGGAGGATATTAGGTGTCATACTGAGGTGCTATACCGAGCTCACCGAGTCGAGGTCCAGCTCGTCCGATTCGAGTTGACTCACGATATGACCTCGACTTGAAGGTCATAACTCCTTCGTCCAAGATTCAGTTCGAATTGTTCTTATACTCTATGGAAGCCCCATTGGAGTCAAAGAATACATTCATATGCCTGAGGAGGATATTATGTGTCATACCAGGGTGTTATACCGAGCTCACCGAGGTCCAAGTCCAGCTCGTCCAGTTCGAGATTTGACTACATATGACTCGGCGAGGTCATAACTCCTTCGTCCGAATTCCGATTCGGGTGTTCTTAGACTCTATGGAAGCGTTAGTCAAGAATCCATTCATATGCCTGAGGATATAAGGTGTCAGGCCAAGACTCCCGAGGTCAGGTCCAGCTCGTCAGTTAAATTCATTTCGTCTAGGTTATTCACGTATGACCTCGACTTGGAAGGTCATAACCTCGTCAGGAACTCGGTTGGGTGTTCTTGGGTACTCTGTAAATCCCGTTGGTCGAGCTCAATCCATACATAGTATGATAAAGTGGAACTCATATTAGGTCCAGAAATAAGGAAGAAACAGTAAGCGATTATGATAATCATAGTATATCATGCATAATATAAGATAGATACAAGTATAAGATAGACAAAGTCTGAGTACGTGTATAAGTACTCAAGTATAGGTATAAGTTTGTAACTCCTACGGGAGATAGAGACCAGTATGTCATTACAAGTAAGCATTACAGTATAGAAAATGTATTGGTATATGTCATAAGATATGATAGTACAATAAAGTACATGAAGATATAAGTTAACAAGATATAGATGTTCTCAGGGAATGAGTACATACCTGAATGATAAGCATATATGAATATAAGAATGAGTAAATGCATGCATGATAAAAATATAGGAATATGTATAAGAGAAATATGAGAGCCTTAAGTAATATGAAGGCTACGAGAGATATAGAAAACAAATACATATTTAAAGTAATGATAGTATATATTACATAAGCAATCATGATAACAATAGTTATTCATGTTTATGAAATATGTCTGAAGGAATATAATAAAGCAGTTGCACAGTAATGCAACGAGTAGAGGGATAGATTGGCGTGCTATTAGGAAAAATAAGTCTGCGACATACAAGTTACGATTACGATATCGGGGACCCCATTTGGGTCGATGACATAGATCCGTTTGGATCGGTGGCCGAAAGGGTCAGATTCTTGTCGATGCCTTTATAAGATGATCATTGTCGTCTGATGATAACCAGCGCCTTCGGGCCACTAATAAGACCCTTATCTCGCGACGATTAGTGAGCGCCTCAGGGACTGATAAGACCCTTTGTTTCGTCTGGCTGAGAAATCTAGCGCCTTGACTTCACTTATAAGACACCTATCACTTCTTTGGTATTCTGGGCATGAAACATAAAATAAATGATTTAGATATAGCGTGGCAAATATATGATATGATATGAGAAGCATAGCAACTGGCTATGTGATGATACGTTCTATAACGTAGTTATACGATACGTGATATGAAAAAGTATAAGAATGTAAACGATCTAAAAGTTAATATGATAATACATTGCGTGGAACGTTATCACGATGTGATACATGATCACGATTACCTGAAGCTTAATTACATGAAAATAGAACATAACAAAATAAATTATCTCAGTATGTAACCATGAAAGTAATATATGTATAAGAATATGACATAGAATAGGATATAGTAACAATATGAACCATTAGAAAGATAATAGATTAAATGATAAGTACTAGAATAAGAAATGATATGAATATATGATAGACATATCTAAATGAATAGAACATGCGCTATGAAGAAATGCATAAGTCTTTAAAGCGATAGAGATAAGTAAAAGATGACAGCATAGGAATACGAGTAAAAAAGTATAGATAGGAGTTATGTCGAAGGCAGAGAACATGTGACATGCAATAGTAATGTAAAGATGATAAATAATAAAAGTTATATGAATTTGTATAGATATATGAAATACATATGTATAGAAACTGTGGCGGTCACCATTGGTGGTTGTCCATGCTTATGTTCCCAGCAAGCGTAAAGCAGCACGGGTGTTCAATCAGGTGTAGATGCGAAGCAAAAAACAAGGATAGAGGGACGGGACATCCCACGTCGAGAGAGCGAGGCCGGCTCGAGGTGGTGCTCATAAATGCTTCCTCGATCTCGATGTTTTGTATTAGAATAAAAATGTACATGTATAAGTAAATAGGACCGGTATGTATAGATGTTGAGGGACACCGCTCGGTGGTAGTTTGCTTTTATATATGAAAATGATTTTTGTTTATTACGAAATTGTTTGGCGCAGCCACGAGTCTGAGTTCGGCTGCGAGAAAGAGCAATTCGATGAGTCGGTATATAGTCTCGGCTTGGACTGGTTCGGATCCACCATTCGAATTCGGATCGGGGATGGGCGTGACACGCTCATTCATTTTATTTCGATTACCATTCTTGAGAGGCTTTGAGATAGAGTTCTAAGCCTATAGATGGTCATATGAATTCACGTACTTGATGGGGATCTTATGATATCGAAGGATAATTCGAATATGATTGGTGATCGGAATATAAAGTTTTCCAACGGGCTTGATGGTGTTAGGTATCCATGATTTGATATAGTCTTGGGTATGGGCAGTTGTATCCGGGCATAGAGCCACCTTAGATTGCTATATGAAAGAAGTAAGATTGGTTCGACTAAGAGGAACCGGGCGTATTCGGGGAATCGAGAAAAGAGATGGCCTAGTCCTCATTAATGCTGCATGGCCTTTGGAAAATGCTTCGAAAGGTTCTTTAGGGTTATTTGGCATTTGGTGGATAGAGACCGGGGACACGGCTAGAAGACATCCCCATAGTCAAGAGTTTCCGGATGTCTTTCGGATGATATTCAGTTTACCTCCCAGGATGAAGCGGTGGGTTTGTTATTAGGCGATTCGGGGGTGAGTGATATCCATTCTCAAAATCTGAGATAGTGCTAGCGAGTTGAAAGAATTGGTATGATTAAGAGGAATTGTTAAGCAAGGGCTTCATCCGACTTAGTACCTCATTGTGGGGAGCTCCAGTTCTCTTCATAAGAAGAAAGATGGAAGCTTCTGGGTTGTGTATAGACTACAGACGGCTAAATCAGGCGTGATCGCAGCAGTGTCCCAGCTTTCCCTCATATAGATGAGCTATTTACGCAGTTATGGATCTCGGGTATACTCACAGATTGACTTAAGGTCGAGGCTACCATCGGTTAGAGGTCAGGAAGATGATGTTTCTAAAAGGCTGTCTGGACGAATGGTCACTACGAGAGTTCTAGCGTGCCATTGGTTGACTAATGCCACAGAAATTGCGTTCATGGATTTGATGAATAGAATTATTAATCCAGGTAGATAAGTTTGTGATCGTATTCGTGATGACATTCTAGTGTACTCGGGCGGTCGAGGAGGAACATGCGAGCATCTCGGGCGTGTGCGAGATTCTTGAGCGCGGTTATACGCTAAGTTTGAAATGAGTGCCGGTTTGGTTAGATAGTAAACTCTTGGGTCGTGTCATTTAGCTGTAAGGTATTAGTGTGGATCCTCAAAAGATCGAAGCTATAGTGAATTGGAAACCACCCACAAATGTTTTTTAAGTCCGTAGTTTCCTTGGATTGGTAGGTTATTACAGGAAATTTGTTGAGGGATTTTTGAGATACTTAGCCCCGTTGACGATCTATTGAAAGGATCGAGAATTCGGTGGTCGGATACACCTTGCATAGTTTTGAGGAGTTGAGGCAAAGATTGACGACAACTCTAGTGTTAGCACTACCGTCAGGAAAGGACGGTTATGTGGTGTACAGTGATGCCTCCAAACAAGGGTTAGGGTGTGTTTTGATGCAGGATGGTAGAGTGATAGCTTATGCTTCCCGTCAGTTAAAGAAGCACGAGCAGAACTACCCGACCCATGATTTAGAACTAGCAGCAGTGGTTTTCGCTCTAAAGATCTGGAGACATTATCTATACGGTGTTCCTGTCAGATATTCACTTAGTCATTAGAGCTGCGATATATTTTCACTCGAAGAGCAGCAAGCGTGTCGGTGGTTGGAGTTGATTAAGGACTATGATTGCACGATAGGTACCATCAGGGAAGGCGATGTAGTGGCCCGGAGTCTGCGTAGCCGAAACCAAAGGGTTCACATGCTTATGCGCCAGACGGTATATCTCCCATTGTTGATGAGTTGAGATCTTTGGGAGTTTAGTTGCGGTGGGCGTCGGGGGACCTTGTTGGCATCATTATGTTCTTCGGCCTTACAGTGGATCGGATCAAGGAAGGTCGGAAGGCGGGTTTCGGAGATGATTAAGTTGAGGGCGGGATTGAGGGTGGTAGGAGCAAAGTTCCGGATAGAGATGATGATTCAATAGTTAGAGAGAGTCAAATGTGTGTACACAGAATAGGTGAACTAAAAGGAAATCATGGAAGAGGCTCACTCTTGACATACGCCATGCACCTTGGTAGCACGAGATGTATCATACTACGAAGGAGCATTGTTAATGGTGGAAGAGCGTGAAGAAGGAAATTCGGATTTCATATCGGATGCCTAACCTATAACTGGTGAAGCGAGGCACGAAGCGCATGAAGATCTGTATGATTCTGTATGGAAGTGGGATAAGATTACTATGGATTTTGTTATCAAACAGGAACTCGGAGACCAACCGATGCCATATGGGTGATAGTGGATAGACTAACGAAATCCACGCATTTTCTCCAAATTAGCAATGACACATTAGACAAGTTGGCTGATTTATGTGGAAAGATAGTTAAGATTACATGGTATTTCTTATATACGATAGTCTCCTTCTCGAGACCATATATTCACATCTAGATTTTGGTCCGAGTTCTGAGGATGCCATGTTTTCGATTGCACTTTGCCACGACTTTCCATCCTCGGTGATGGTCGGTCGGAGAGAACTATTCGGGTATTTAGAGGATAATACTTTCCAGAAGCATGCGTGATAGAGTTTAAAGCGAAAGTTTGGGATACGCATTTATCTCGATGGGTTCTTTATAACACTTGATTATCAATCCCGACATAGGCGTGGCTCCATTTGAAGCATTGTGGCCCGGAGTAGCCGTACTCTCTAGTATGTTGGGATGAGGCGGAGGAGACTAGCCGGCCCGGAGTTAGTACATATTTACCTTGAATGGGATCAGTTGTCTGAGAGACGGACTCAAGATAGCCAGGACGGGACAAAAAGTTGTACGGACAGCATGTGGGATCTCTGATTTAAGGTGGGCACAGGTCTTTCAAGTTTCCACAGCGGAAAGGTGTCCTCAGATTTGGAAGATGCGGAAAGCTGAGGCCTAGATACATAGGGCCATATGAGATTATTGTCAGAGTGGGACCAATATCATATAGACTAGACCTTCCTCCAGAGTTGTCTAAGGTTCATAATGTGTTTCATGTATCCATGCTCTGCAAGTACATTCCAAATCCTCTATGTACTCGAGGAGATCGACAAGTAGAACTAAAGGATAATTTGACCTATAAGGGAGGCAGGCAATGCGGATAGTAGATCGCAAAGAGAAGATTTTGAGAATAAGATCATTCCCTTTAATTAAAGTTTTATGAATCATGGGATTAAGGAGGCTGCGTATTAGAATTAAGGAGGCTCGAGATGCGCGATCAATGCTCTTGATTGTTTCAAATTAAGATATCCTCAACATCATTAGTTTTGTTCATTTGAGGACAAAATATTCTAAAGGAAGGAGGATTTGCCGAATCTGAGAGGGTGTACGGTATCATTTATAACTTAGTAGGGTGCATATGTGCACAAAGGGCTTCTTAATTGACTAGTGTCATAACCAAATTTTGAAAGTTGTTTTAAGGATGAAATTGTAAAGTTTTCAAAAAATTGTGGCACTTTGCAATTAAGGAAAGTGGAGGGTGAAAGTATTATGGAATTTCAAAGGATAATAATAATAATAAATTGCCAAAATGGTTGGGGAAGTATGAGTATAAATTTAATCATATGCACATCCAATAGCATTTGGGTACCCACATAATTTAGAAAATTTAATTGCTTAACTTTAAGTGTGCAAGTGCTTAGTTGTCTTTGGCGTGTGGTCTAATACATCGAATAGCATGGGGTTTGAAAAAATTCTTGAAGCGGATAGTTTTGATCTAAGAGCCCGATTCATGTGTAGGGAGCATTTGGTCAATTTCACCTTATATTATCGATGTCCTTATCGAATGGGAATATACGTAAAAATTTTGTTATAATCGGGTTGATTCGATGTAGTCTCTTTGAAAGCCGCTTTGTATGTTTATGGTTAAAGCGTTGAGCGAGGGCATTTTAAATATTTGTATGAATTATTGTAGGCGATTGGGCTTATCTGACCGACCAGTGTGCTTGACAAGAATTGAAAGAATTAGTCGAGAAAAGGTGAGTACTTTCAATGCGTTTTAAACGAGAAAGTGTTTAATTCTGAGTTTGTAAAGTGCTTTGAAAATATAATGCTTAATTAGTAAAGCATTTTTTTACCTCCACTTGTTATACCAATGAAAATTTAGGTTCGATTACTTAAGCGGTTGCTTTGGTTTGCCAAAAACCCCTAGATGACCTAGCCAGTTTGGTTATATCTCAGTTAACGTAGCGGGGTTATGGGACATTATATTGTATATTGCACAGTTGCGATTGGGAGTTAGATATAGTATATATTTATATAGTGGGTCGCCCTACGCATTAGGGGTATATATAGATAGTTAAGCGCCGACATAGTACATGGCGATGAGGTGTTGGTTAGGGTTCCATCAGGCATTTTGATTCGAGGTTCCATTATGTTTATAGAGATCGAGGGAATCACGTAGTGTTCATCGGACCATATTAGACGGGTAGTGTTAGAGGTTATTCTGGAGTGCCGGGTTCAGGAGTTCGGTGGCATCACGTCTAGAATTTATTTCAAAATTGGGCCATAGTGGTTGGTACTTGATTCTGATTATAAGCGCTTTCGAGATATTAACCGCGAAAGCGGGTTTGAGGCGAGCATAAATAGTTTTCGAAGCAGGTTTCAAAAATGGTTTTCCTGCAAAACTCGGTTTTCTCTTAACCGAGTTTTACAGCCATTTTTGTACATATTTTCATATTGGGAGGGAGCACACATACGAACACTTGACATTTAGAACTTTAGTACTCAGAGCAGTTTTGTGGACACTAGAAAATTAATTGAAAACATATAAGACAACCATGAGAGAAGATTTTGTATATTTTGTTTTGAAAACATGTTTGTGTGGCTTGCCCATGTGTAGCAGCGCCTTACCTTTGTAATTTGATAAAAATCGGAGAATTTTCTGAATCTCTAGGATGATGAAATAGTATTCCCTTTGTTGGAATCGTCTCGCGAAATCTGTAACCTTCAGTCTAAATTAAGTGATTTAGGAGCGATCGGGTGTGCGCGTTTTGATGCCGAGAAATGTCGGTGTCGTAAAGCGACATGTGATGTGACCAAAAGTCATTTATAACACTCTTTGTGACCACGTGTTACAAGATTTTTAGAGAGGATGGAAAGCGGATGAAAGTCGAGATTGTGTCACATAGAGAAGCGGGACACACGACATTTTAATACCCCAACGGCGAAAAGGACAAAACTTCAATAGTTGATCACCCTTCTCTTCTAAGGTCAAAAGAAAATGCGAGTGAGGAGTACACTTACAAAGGAGCTTAGTTTTTATTTTGTGAGAGAGAGTGTGCCACTCTCTTTAAGATCCCACATCCGACCGTCGATTCTTCTCGCAAAGAAGGAAGCGGTTCCCACGACGAGGACAACGCTGGCACCGGCTGAGTTTCTCGACAAACCCGTGAGGTAGGGGTTTTATCCTACTTGAAGCTACACTTGCTTAAGTGTTTCGCCGATGATTGAGTTTACCGAGGCTCAATGGTCGTTGATCTATTCCAAAACTCGTGGGAACCTAAATGTGAAAATTGTTGGAGCCGACACCGCGGACAATGCAATGCATTGCTCGGCATCTTGCGTTGATTTATGCATTAAATCATGTTTTGATGTGTATTATGAGGCCTGAATGGCCATGAATTTCTTTCACAAAGTGGAACCGATGTCAGGATTTGCCGAACAAGAATCTCGAGGGTTTCCTTGCACTGGTTTCACGTGAATAGTATTCACAAAATATTTTTGTGAGAAAATATGTTTGGTGGAGCGTATTCAAATTCTGAGTTGAGCTGTAATTGTTAATTAGCCCATGTGAGCCATAATTTTTGGTGTAATGGATTGAGAATTTGTATAACATGTTTGGTATGATTAATTATGTTAGTATGTTTGGCGTTATATATATTAGCATGAGTTATTGAACTCGGGGCATAATGCATTTTCATACGCATCAGAACTAGAAATTGGGTGTGAGTGCATGACATGAATTTTCCGAAAAACGAACACACACAAGGAAGAATTTCACAGATGATATTCCCAGAATGGGGTTTGGGAGGACGGCCGACGTATCATTTCGGATGAGGACCATGACCCGGCTTCCTCCTCTCCTCCTCCTTCCTCCTCTCCTAGTTCTCCAACACTCGCCGAAGGGTAGTCCCATCTTTACCGAATCTCTCGTAGTGCATTTTCGCAATGCACAAGCTCTTGTTTCAAAACTAAGCCTCACATATGGCTTTAGGCAAAGTGTGAGAGCTCCGTAGAGACTCTAGACATGTGGGATGTGACATATAGACATCTCAAGCAGCACCGCATTTACTTGAGTGTGGTTAAATCTGGGATCATTGCATATGCACTTTAGTGGGGAGCAACCCATTTAGTGGTGATTCCACTTACTAGCGATAGCTCACCTCGTCGAGGAAATCATTTTTCGTGCACGCAGCGCTCGAGAAGACGGCTCATTTTAGAGGCCGATTTTGAAGAAAGTCACGTGGCTTTGATGTTTTTGGGACAATATGTATTAGAATCAGAGATTTTAATATGTATTTGTGGCTAAGTAAATTAAAATAACCCTTGGACTATTGGAATATAGTCAGGTATATGCCTGAGTTTGTACTGGTGTATGGGCCTAATATTTTTATCAGGTGTATGAGTCCTCGTAACACAGACGCAGGATTTCCCGCCAAGCAGCCACTTAGGTGAGCCAACTGACACCCCTGCTTTTCGGCGCCACATTCGCTCACAGCTCGGCTTTAAATAATTTTTCAAAGTGTGTGTCAAGCCGAAAGACCATTCCAGGATCCTCGCCCCAGACGCTGTGTTATATATATATATATATATATATATGTATATATATAAGATAAGGTGTAATGTAAACGTAGTAAAGTTAAATGTGACATTTTGTATATGTAAATATCTTTTATAAATATGCATGCATGGTTTTGAGAAAAACAAAGTTACTTATGAAATTATGCCGATTTGATTCTTATCTTATATTTCATAGAGGACCGTAGGTCCTTTATGGTCAGGTAGTTGATTTTTGAAATATCGGGAGTGTTTTTTTATACAAGCGGATTTTTGCATTTCTAAGTTTCACACTCCAAGTGTACCGCTATGCTCTACGATTTTTGTTAAATTAAAGGTGATTTTGATAGAAAAGTGAAAATTTTATAACCCACGTTTTCCAAAGACGTGTGCATTCAAGAAATTTTAACGCTAGCTTCATGGTAACTCGTCGCCAAGCGAGCTCGTCGGGAGGTTACCGTGGAGTTGCCGGCGCATTCCCGTCGCGCTAGGGAAGCGGTCTCGCCACCATACCCGTACACTTCTCGAATATGCCAACGGGCGTAATTCCCTCCAAGCAGGAAGGTCATCCAGACCGCTAGAAAATGTGTCGCACTCCTAGTGAGCTAAATCCACCATCACCCATACCGCACTGCGCCTCCTGTGTCCGCTGAGCTTGGTCACAAGGTCCATCGACATGCTCCCACTTCCACCCGACTACCCCAATGGTCGTAGAGTAACCCACCGGCTTCGATGCTCCGCCTTTATCTACTCGACACATGAGACACCACAACCTGTAAATTTCTAACGTGTCGCCTATCCCACTAGCATACCGCGACTTAAGATCACGACACATCTGCGCTACCCTTAGATGCACAAAGAAAACGAGCAATGGAATTCCTTAAGGATCTCCTCTCTCAAAGCGGCCAACTGGGGAACCACAACCCGCCCCCTATACCGAAGACTACCATTCCAGGTGGATTGCCCAACACCCTTCCGTCACCCGTACTCCACTGTACTTCCTACCCCCGGGATGGACGATATCTCACGTCCCACCCTCGATCTCAATCACCCCGTCAGCAGGGACTCCGCAGCCACCCAAACCCACGCCCGAGCCTAATCACGCATCGCAGCCTAAACCCTGCCCCACGGCCTCGAGCATCCGGCTACCCCGGAAGCCACCAGCCAATACTCCTCATGACTTCCGACTGAGCGTATCAGCCACTACATTTTCCTTACCAGGATGGTAATGCAAAGTGAAGTCATAATCCTCCATATGCTCCATCCATCTGCATTGCCTCATGTTAAGGTCCCGCTGTGTGAAAATATAATTCACTCGTATGAAAATACTGGGAACCGCGCTCACCATAGCTGCGGAGCGGCACCAAATTCCAAGGCAAAGACAATGGTCGCCAACTCTAGTCATGTGTAGGTAATTTCGCTCTATGATTCTTGGGGAGGTCTGAACCATAAGCTACAACCCTCCTGCACCGCACACGTATATCCTACCTCGTCCCTTCTCGAGGCATCACAATACACTATGTACCTCGTCCCCTTTCTCTCGACTATCGAATAAAGAGCTTAAGTAAAGCCTCCCTTTCACCTCGTGGAATGCCTTCTCACAATGTGTCATTCCACCTCAATTTTGACCTCTTCCTAGTAAAGCGTAACCCAAGCGCCCAAGGTGAAGTGCTCGTACTTTCCAACAAAACCCTCATTGGTCGCTCCCGTATTCGACCTCAATTCTTGTAACTCAATCGGGTGTCATTCCCATGAGGAGCTCGCAAATAGCTACGCACTCAAGGTGCAACTCAATACATAAGTCTACATTCGTACGTGAGGTAATCCCTGCAGCTCATCCGTGTTACATCCTCATACTCGCAAACTACCCAAGGTAGATCCAATTCCTATCTCACCTCGTCCTCCAGGGTAAGGCTTGCTAGCCAACCAATCAACTGCCCATGCCATCTGGAGTCGTACACGGTCTGGGGTCAAGCATCATGCTTGTCCCCCTAAAAAGTCACACGGATATCGTCCTGTGTGTAGGCGGTTATCCTCTTACTATCACAATCAATGACAACCCAGTGTGCCGTCAACCAATCCATGCCAAGAATGACATCAAAATCTGATATGTCCATTACCCGAAGGTCCACCATGAGTAGAATCCCCGAGATCTCTAACTCACAATCTCAACATATTTGATCAATTCTCACCCTAATCCCTAGGGGAGAACTCACATGTAACAGCTTCCCAAGGATTTAACCTTTAAAGCTCAAAACATTCACACAAGATGCCACAAGCATGAATATGATGCATCTCGAATTCTAACAATACTCTGTGAGAGCTGAACGCATTCTCGCATATCATATCGGGACCGCAAGCTCGGGCCATGCAGACCACAAACAGACACGCCCCTTGGGTCCTGAAGTACCGGGCCTGAAATTCTTGGCCTCAACCCGACCCCGACCCATACCCCGGTCTCGCCTCATCTCGTGCAAGGCGCCTGCAACACCCTCGAGACCGGAGCACCGGTCCCTTTCGCCACATTAGGTGAGAAGGAACAAATTTGTGTCCTCATCCGTCCCATTGATGACTGGACTCGCGTTGTCTCATACCCGGGATCCCCGCCTCTCGTGGATAATCCCGCCTCACGTGCCCAGATGATGGCAATGGTGGCATGTCATATGTCTCATCCGGCTAAGCCCCGACTCAGCCTCGCCCCGTGACGCGCCCCGTCTCAAACTGTACGGCGTAGTCTTCTACTTCTTCCTAAAGTGAAGAAGCTGATTTTCCTTCCTCCCGCAAGCTCAGCACCCATGGCCTAGATGCTTCGTGCGGTGTCGCCTATTTCTCTTTCATCACAAAGTTGTCTCACCCATCGAGTCCCTTCGTATGTCGGAGGATGATGAAACCCGGAGGCTAGCCTATCCCTCCCCGCCCACCGTTGCACTAGTTTGTGCAAAGCAGAGCTACGCGCCGCCTACACAATGTAGATGCGTCAACCGGCAGCTGCCTATAGCCCCTCTAAAGGCCCTCAGGTCAAACACGTGGTGGTCGATCATTTTCCCGTGAATGCTCTACGCCCTCTTCCCCGATTCTATCTACACAAGTCAAATAGCAAACTGAGATTTCTTTTCTTGTCTAACTAGTAGTGTATATGCCACTACTAATAGACCTTAACCTCCCGAATTATCACGTTCATTTTGTTCTTCGAACTCCTAAGGTTATGTTTTCTAACCCTAGTGTTTGTCTTTTTCCTATTTACATTCTTCCATATATATAATTCACGTAATTTATAACACACAATCACTTAATAACGCATCATGTTGCCAACACAAACACGCGAACACACAACAATGATCTGGGTCTCTCGTGCACATAGAGTCCTAGGTATTCATGAGATATTCCAAGCTCTGATACCAGTTTCCTGAAGCCGGTATCAAAACCATACTTTCTTATGGATACCAACAACACCTCGAGCTCCCTAAATAATCGCTCACGGTTCTCCGATACCAAGTCGTGAGGGCCCCAAAACTGGGTCCCGCTGACAACCCATCAACCCACGGAACGTGGATTTCTGCAACCCGATACGCCTTCACATCGTTATAAGTCCTATATCGATCCATATTTTCGACAAAAAAATCGTGCAGAGTCTCCTTGTTCGGGAGCTCTTACCCAACATACAACCTGTATAACAATATAATCATAACCCATCCAGGGTCTCAACAGAAGAAGTATTGACTCCACAGGGTTCATTTGTCCATAGCCCCAATATACATCCCTTTACCGAGACCCATTCATTCACATTTGAATCTAAAATATGAAAATAAAAATGCTTATCATAAATCCGTAAGAGTCCGATACATACCTTCTACTATACTACATACCCGACTATTTAGACAATAGTCCCAAAAGAATTTAGCTACAATTCTTTTATACAAAATATTTTTTTTTACAAAAATGTTACTAAAAGGTAATATCAAGGCTACACATCAGCCTTCTTCATAATCACGACAATTTTATCAAATCCCATATGTTTATTTGGGTTGCGAATTTTCGGCAGGGGTCTCACCACAAAGCCACGCCTTCCGATGAGGCCTCGAACTTTCATCGCTGGGTACAAATGTCTGACCAAGAATAAAATTTGGGTCTTTCACCCTGGGGGGGATCTGCTCCATCTTACTTCCCCTAAACACACGTGATTTATTATTATTATTGTTTTACACAACCGTGAGTCTCGATTTTGGACGTTATCCCATTTCCGAGCTCATCACACATTCACCAAAAATGGTAAATAACCAACACCATGCACACACACCCAACTTGACGCGATGTTATCGTGCATATGAAATGCATTTATGCCATTTCATGCTATGTCCTGCTACATGCACAATATTTATAAATTCTGGATAATTATATTTCCTACATATAATTTACATTCATCACAATTTCCATGTTAATACATCACGCAAGCACATATTAACATGATTTTTTCACACAACAGCATGTTATTTATTTTTCCAACAATAACACACAAAATGACCCAAATCTCATACCCAAATAAATAGGGCACCTCTCAGTCCCTTCACAACTATGAACCATTTTCTTTGCTTCATTCGTCACTAAACCACCAGATATCAAAATGAGAAACAAAACCGTAAAACCTTAGTCCCTGGGATCACAAACTAACATGTTATTCAAATTT
>JAEQBH010009451.1:0-110100 GCA_016808115.1 Tetrastigma voinierianum | reverse complement strand
TTTTCCAACAATACACAAATGGCCCAAACTTGACCCATATAAAACAAGGCACCTCTGGTCCCTTCACGCCCATGAACCATTTTTGAGCCTGACGACAATACCTGAGGTGGAGGTTTAAATATTACAACAAAACCTAAAGACATCAGTCTCGGGATCAAAACCAAACCTCAACACAATCCGGGACTACTCGAAAATAGTTCCGAAAATTCAACCCGGACTGTCCGAAAATAGTCCAGAAAATTCCTAAAAATTCCTTCACTCAAATCCCAAGATTTGAGAGATCGAAATTTACAAAATTTCACACAATAAAGAAAAACCTAAGCCATTAAATGGCCTTTAGGCCGTAAATATTCCTGGCAGGAAAATTTCCTACCTCGGAAATGGACGAAACCCCTATATTTTGAAAGATCCACGATAGCCCGCCGCATCAATCAATCTCATCTCGACGAAACCCACGCACTGATTGTGAGATCTTATAGAAAAGTTTCTTTCTCTTCTTTTCTCCTTTCTCCCATGCTCACCCACTACAGTTTTTGTGCCAAAAAAATGGTCATTTTTCCCTTTTTGGCTGTTCTTAATTTCTTTTCTTTTTTTTTCTTTTTTTTTCTTCTTTTTTCTTTTTTTCCTTATTTTCTTTTTATTCTCCACTCTGACACTTGGCTCAATGTGAGTCATTCACTAAGTGCACCACATGTCATGCCATGTGTCCTTCCGTAAGGTGCCATGTGGCATCCATGGATCGCGTCATGTCACCTAACACCCGACGCTCAAAACGTGAAATTCGAATTATCTCGAATTCGACGAAATTCGAAGGTAACTAGATTTCACAAGACCTAATTCAACTGAAGTCTCTGCTTCATCCAAGATCTAGAAATTTTTCTAGCAAGAACCAAATTACCATTTTGTCTTTTCAAAAATTGAATTTTTCTCGGGTTTTACAACCACCCTCAATGCAATGGGCAAGCGGAAGTGTCAAACTGGGAAATCAAGGAGATATTGGAAAAGACGGTGAATGTGACGAGAAAATATTGGGCAAAGAAGATTGATGAAAGCTTATGGGCATGCCAAACGACATTCAAGACTCCCTTGGGGATGTCACCTTATAAGATTGTCTATGGGAAGGCATGTCACCTATCAGTGGAATTAAAGCATAAAAAAAAAAAAGCTTATTAAAGAACTAGGATGCTGAACATGAATTTAGAAAACATTGGTGAGAAGGTTGCTTCAATTGAATGAGCATGAAGAATTTCGGTAGGATGCCTATGAAAGCTTAAGAACCTACAAGGAAAAGACCAAGGCGTGGCATGATAAAAAGATAGAGAAGAATGAGTTTAAACCGGAGCAAAAAGTACTCCTCTTTAATTCAAGATTGAAATTATTTCCGAAAAAGCTCAACTCAAGATGGTTTAGGCCTTTTGTGATCACACAAGTCTTCCCTTATGGTAGTGTAGAGTTGGCACATTGGATAAGGGCAAATTCAAAGTCAATGGGCAAATATTGAAGCCCTATTTTAGAGGTCAACTTTGAAAAGAGAAAATTACCACAAGTTTGAAGCCACTCATGAGCATTGCATTGAAGCATTGAGCCCATTTTTTTATCATTTCTGCGTTTGAAAACTATCATTGAGAGGCAACCTGCATTAGGGCTTCAATATTTGCCATCCACAAGTTTGAAGTCACCATGAGCACAATTTGAAGCATTGAACCGATTTTTTTATTTCATTTCTTGTAATGAAACTTCATTGAGAGGCAACCCAAGCTTTGTGAGATTCCCTTTTTCCCTGTTATTCTTGTTCTTTTGTTTCCTTTTTAGTTTATTTTTTTATTTTCGGGATTCTTGGTTTGTTTGATGTGTGTGTTTAAGTGTTTCAAGTCCATTAAAGAATCCAAAAGAGGTTTTGAATTGAATGGAACTAAGTTTTGGGAGAAGAATAAACAACGAATGTAAAATGAGAAGTTTAAAGATCAAAAGAGAGGCGATACGAATTTTTGTTAATGAGAAGTGTGTAAGGACTTTTGGGGAGTAAGGATTTATGCCTTAAGAGAATTTGGGAGTTGAATTTTGGGATCAACCATCTATCTCCTTAACCTTCAACACCCTCTCTCGGGTTTGTCGCTGCGAGCATCCTTCGTCACGATGAACCAGGTCCCAAATTTCTGAACCCCAAACGCCTTTTCAAATTCCACGCCTTCGTCGCGACAAACCCATCTTCATTGCGACAAAGGGCTGATTGTAGAGTTTTAAAAAGCAAAAACCCTTTCATTTTTCTTTCATCTCTTCACTTCTTCCCTCCCAAACCGCTCCTCTCTAAAAATCCCCTTCCTTTCCAACCTTCTCTTAAAGCTTCAATGGATCCTAAGAAGTTGATTCCGAAGAAGAAGAAGATTGGTTCGGGTTCCAGTTTGAGCCAGCCTCCACCTCCGTCAGAAGATCTAGAAAAGTTAATCACTCGCGAGGCGATGAGCGGGTACCATGAGTCGTTGTACAACCGCACCTTCATGTCAGAGCGAGGTTTTTCCAATTCCAATGCCTTCTTCACATATATGATTCAGAAGAAAGATTGGGGTCGGTTTTGTGAGCACCCTCCACAAGGTATAGTCGTCATTGTTCGAGAGTTTCATTCTAACCTTCTCCACTGTGATGGTTCCTCAGTATATGTCCTAGGAAAATGGGTCAAGTTCAACGCCACAACCATCAACAAAGCATATGATTTTAAGGACGATGACAATGATGTTTATAAAGGTTTTCTATTTCGAAGCCTAACTACGATCTCCTCCTTCGAACCCTTATAAACAGGAAGAAGACATGGAAGAGAAACCCCTCCACCAATGAAGTCACAACTTTTCGAGGGTCGGGTTGAAGCCAACCCGAAAGTATTGTTCTACTTTGCTCGCTTGAGGTCGAGTTTGCAAGTATCTATAGTCCACAGGGACAAGGCCATCCTCCTATATGCTACAGTTGAGGACATTAAGTTTGATATAGGATTTGTCATTGAAAGCTCAATTATTGAATCTTTGCAAGTAGTGCACTGCTCTCACCCACCCCTTACTAATTACCTTACTGTGTAAGATGGCGGGAGTTCCCATGTCCGAGTCTGAGGAGAAGTCCCCACACAAGCTTCCATTGCCAATGCCTAACTTAAAGGACGGCTCCACCTCTCAAGCTATAGACGAAGACACTGATGAAGAGGGAGAAGAAGAATCTGAAGAAGATCAACAGAGCTACCACAGGGACCTATTGATCCGAGGGTCCAAAAGCTGATCAGTGGATTGGCCTCTGCTTTATTCAAGGAATTCACGGACTACCAGAAGAGCAACTATACGCTGCATGTGGACAATGCGAGAATCAAGTCCGGCTCGAGGAATTAGCTTAGAGGTAATAGATGCAAGGGACCAGCAAGAGCATAACACATCATACCTGGCGAGCCTCATGGTGTAATATCATGGTCCCATGAGTTCTTGCTTCAACCGTGCCTCCTTCACCTCTTTCACCGTTCGAGTTTCCACCTTGGCCACCAACTACACCAGAGCTACCTGACGATCCAGAGGATGATGACGAGCAACCCGATGTTTGAGGGGATTTTTCTATACCCATTGCTTTATTGTGCACTGAGGACAATGCTTACCTTAAGTTTAGGGGCGTTTGAGCTTCGTTGAGTTTTCTGAGACTGTTTCTTCAATTGGTGCCATGTTTTGCACCTTAGACATGTTTATCTTTTGGATAGCTTTACTCTTATAGTTTTCTCTTTTGGACAAGTGTTTGGTTTAGCATTTGGGCATTTATAGTTGTTTTGAGTTGGTTTTTATCTGTTTGCACTTGATTGAGCTTATTGATGCATCTATGGTATGCTTTCATGTTGATTATACTAGTTTATCTTTTTCGGATCTCCTTATTTGTGCTTAAATTCTTGAAGTTTATTGAGCTACCATTGGATTTATCTTTTATATTGCGAGTGCATAAAAAATTTTGAAAATTTTTGAAAAAGATTCAAAAAGATTTATTTTTGTTTGCGGTGAGCTTATTGTCAGTACAAGTGACGCCAGATGATTTTTTACCGAGTTTTCCTTTCATATGAAGAATATTAGGAGATAGTTGAGCTTAAAGCTCAATGGGTCGACTCATGTAGTTCGACTTAGCCATAGGTTCTTACCATCCTTCTGAGATCACACAATATACCCTTTGTAATAACACTGTGCTTAAGTTTAGATAGAGAATTAGATGAATACCATATTTTCTGATTTTAAGGATCTATAACTTGCTTAATTATCATTTGAGGAGAGAAATTCTGTGCATCACATATTTTGGGAAAATGATATAGGCCATTCTGAATTCCATGGAGTTTTCTAGCACACCTTTATTGCATTAATCTATAGTCACCCAATTTTGAGCCTTTAGGTTCCTATTTAGTTACCCTTTAGTCAATAACCCTTGTTTACCCTTAGCATGTCACTTGAAAAGCAATATTATAAGAGAATAGGTGTTTGGGTGTGGAAAAGGCAAGAAAAAGAGCAAAAAGCTAAAGAACTTAAGAGGGAGTGAGTTTAGCCTCATAGTCTTCTTACCTTGACCCATTAAGTCCGTAGGGGTGTTTAACACCTAGTACCCCTAGGCCAACTGGTCTAGGAGTTACTGACCTAAAACTCGCTACATAAGGTAAGTAGAAAGTTTAAAGAGGTTGGACATTGCACCACTTCTAGCCTTGATGTTCATAAAAAAGAAAAACAATTGGTGGTCATAAGGAAAGATTGAGTCAAATAAGTCTGGGGGTGAAGCAATACAAATATCACAATGATGCAAAATGTGATGAGTTTGAAGGATTCAATTGCATGTATAGACAAATATCAAGGATGAAGGTGCTTTGACGAGAGAAGAATGAAGCACGGTGTTTTTGGGGTAAACTTAAGCCTAATCGATCTATTCATCTACCCTTCTACCCAAGCCATTCATTACAAGCTTGTGAAGACCTATTTGATCCTAGAGTTGTGAAATGCCTATATTAGTGGAGAATGATATGCCAAGCAAGCCTATGGAGTCTTGATCACTCTTAAATCGTGAGATTCCCAAGTAAGTATGTAACGCCCCATCCCGAGAGGATGTACAGTACGTGTAACCGTAGGGGCGCATATGTACACCAAAAGACTTTCCAAATTATTTAATTGCCATTGTAGTTTTTTTTTTTTTTTTTTGGAATTTTGTACTAGAACAAGGGTAAATTTGTAATTGGTCAAAAAGGATATGAAAGTCATAATATGAGAAGAGGGTGCGCCATTATGTAAATAACAAAGCCGATTTTGCAAATACTTGAGAGGGAAGACCTAATTGAAATAAAAGGAGAATTAAAACTATAAAAGGGGGATGAGACAAACAACATTCATTTTGTCTCATTTTGGCTAGAGCCAACCAGAAGAGAGAAGAAGAGGTTATAAAGGAGGAAGAAGAGGAAGAAGAGGGAGAAGAGCAAAAAGGTATGAATCTTTGAATTTTTGTATGCAATCATGTGTATTTTGGATGTCTAGGGTTTTTGGTATGGATATTCTATGGATGATTAGTTGCTCCTTTCCTAGGGTTTTGTTAGGAGATTATACTAACCTTAGAATTGTTGAAGTTGTGTGGGTAAAACCTTAGTTGGTATAAGATAAACATGGAGTCCATCATATTTCTATGGTTTTATATGGATTTTTGGACCTTAGTATGAATTCTTGGGATTTTTACGTAGGGTTGGTTATATGAAGTTCTAAACCACCAATACAAGTGTGGTGGAGTTGTTTTGGGTAAATTCCATGTTGGTTTTGAGGAATGGTTGTAAAAAGGAGAATGTTGGGCTTTGTAAAGGAAATGCTACAAAATTCTTGTAAACCTCATAGTTTTTGTTTCTTGGCTTATAGATTAAGTTATAATCATCCAAATGAATTTATTCCAATTGGTAAAGAACCATAAGAGATAGGGCTACAAATTTATATAAGAGACCAAGAGCAAATTGCATCTCTAAGGCTCCCAAATATGGACTGAAAGGTGAGCTCGTGTAGCTCACGGGTTATGCTCTATTTTGGGTATTGTTGTAGTGTTTTGGCCATAAGTTGAGTTTCACTCATCCAAATTGAGTGATTCAAAATTCTGGGTAAAATAGAATTCTAGGGGAATAAGTTAGTAGAAGGAAGTTTATGCAAATTGTAACCCCAAAGTGCCCAGAAATTTGTCAAAGTTGAGCTATGTGCAGATTATGTTCTGCAAAATTGAGTAATCTAGATGTAAATTACAATAACTTGAGTTTTGGTGATCCAAATTGGGTGATTCCAATTGGAGAAGAAACCTTAGAACCATAGCTTCAAATGACTGAAGAAACCATAGCTTCAAATGACTGAAGAAACCATAGCTTCAAATGACTGAAGAAACCATTTCCAATTTATGGAGTTTAGACCCTAGAAATCAAGGATAACAATAGGTGATTCAATGAGCTAACCAATTTGGCATCAAAAAATGTTGTAACTCGTGTTATGTGGTTGAGGGCCTTAGGGGTTAATTTTAAATTGAAATTTTAAAGAGATGTCATTGGATATATAAAGGATCGATCTCGAGAGTTTTATAATTTTTAAAGCATCGCTTGAATAATTTTTGGGTAATAAAAGTTCGTAGAATATTGAGAAAGATGGCCAAAATGAGTGGTTTTTTTGTTATGGGCTTTTTGGTGCTCAAGGGTAATTTGTTCATTTGGCTTTATATGAATGTTGTGTGACCTTAAAGTGACTTGCGTATGAAGTACGTTAAGTTTTACGCTATACGCAGGCGATTAATGTTTTCACAGATTCGCTTGAGTGTGCTAAAAGCAAATGCGGAAAGCGGGAGTCGTGCCAAGTTTTGGTAAACAAAAGGTGAGGTTCTAAACCTATTTTTCAAATGCTAGTATTATTATAAACCTGCTTTTACGCTGGTATTTAATGGTTTTGATTATAAAACCATATTTTAAAGCAAGCAATGAGTTTTAGTAAGCAAGCAATGATTTTGAATTATCAAACCATATTTCAAGCAAACAATGGTTTTGAATTGTTAAACCATGTTCCAAGCAAGCAAGCAAAGTATATTTTATAAAATAGGCCTAACAAAATCCCTAGTTTTAAGCAAGCATACTGGGCCACAAAGGTATTCCGCACGCGTACCCGTGGGTGTTGGGACATCACTTCATGCATTTTAGATTTGCCTAGCTCCAAGAAACTTAGTTCATGCAATGATGGCATTTAAAGGAGACCGTGGCATGTACCGGGAGTATATAGGGTTAGCGCTAGTTATTATATGTGACATAGACCAAGGTCTTTTCCACCATATTTAATCAGTAGACGGGGCCAAGGCCCTCTGACTCTAGGTGGATGTGGACCCAAGTCCTTCCACGAAGACGGCTGAAGCCCGTGCCCCGTGTTTACTAGGGTACACCAAGCAAGAAAGGCCTCCAGTGGTTTATCTTGAATTATAAGCATTCTTCATACAGTTTTAAAATCAACCACTGGTAAGTAAGCAAGCATTTTATGAAAAGTTTTTAAACTTTACAAAGAAAAGGCAGTAGTTTCTGAAAAGTTTTAGAAACTTTTAAAGCAAAGCAAACAAGCAGTTTTGCGAAAAGTTTTAGAAACTTTTGAAGCAAAGCAAGCAAGCAATTTCTGAAAAGTTTTATAAACTTTTAAAGCAAAGCAAGCAAGCAGTTTTATGAAAAGTTTTATAAACTTTTAAAGCAAGCAAGCATATGATGAAAAGTTTTATGAAACTTTTAAAGCAAAGCAAGCAAGCATATGATGAAAAGTTTTAGAAACTTTTATAACAAGCAAGTAAGGATTCTAGAAAATGTTTTGTAAAGGATAGTTTTACATTTTTGAAACATTTTACAGAAAAAGCAAGTATTTCCAAAGCATACACTCACTGAGCTCGTTTAGCTCATTATTTTCCTGTTTTAAAACTATTTTCCAAGTATTGCACGCTGACGCTTAGACATAGCAGGGTCCTCCTGACTTCTAGTATATGTGTTGTATTTACTCAACTTAGCTAACTTTTTATTTGAAAACACTTGCACTTGTATAGGTATAGTCAGGCATATGTATGTACATAATGTGATGAGTCTAGAGGCTCTTTTGAAGAAATGTTGTTGGTTGCCATGTTTTGGTATGCGTAAATTGTATATACATGTTTTGGGATATAGTCCTGTATGCAAACAGCAGGCAGCACCTAAATTTTATAAAATCACAAGTTTAGAAAAGAAAAATTTTTATACTGAGCCAAAGAAGCAACACGATTTCGCTTCACAGATTCTCTAAATAAGCCGAAGTAACGATCGGGGTTTCTGTGGGGTGGCCAGCACACCTCCTGCTAATAGGGGTGGGGGTGTGACAAAGTAAGAGATCTTCCATTCCATTCAATGTCTCCTAATTAATTTCATCTAAATTGAAATTGGTTGAATGAGGGTAGGACTTCACACACTCACGCTAGAACCTTGGTTTAGTGTAGTGACTCATGTCACCCTATTATATTTTTATAGAATTCTATCTTGAAATATTCTGTGTAGTTGGGAAGATTAACCCTTGAGGGCAATGTCACAAAATTGTTGATCTCTTCAAGTTCATTGTTTTTATTTTTAGCTTTTCACAAAAGTGGAATGTATTCTTTGTCTTGAGCTGAGGACAAGTAAACTCATTGGGGTGTTTGATAAGTGTGAATTCGTTAGCATTTATAGCATGATTTTCATGTGTTTTATACAACTTTACTGCTATATTCACAATTCACATCTCTAAAGAATGCTCTAATCCCCAATTTGCTTGTGTTTTGTAGGTTTTGAATGAAAATCAAGAAAATAAGAAGATGCTGAATGTTGCAGCTTTGCTCAACGCAACAAGTATAGTCGTCATTGCAACGAAGATGTTCGTTGCAACGAAGAAAGGATCCAAAATAAAGACATCTAGTGGCATGTATCGACGAAGAGGTGCTCGTCGTGACAAAGAACACCCTCGTCGAGACGAAGAAGCCCTTGTCGCGACGAAGGTCTGTGGAGCCGAGCATAAATCTTCATTATTAGCCCATCATCGCCCATTTTCCTGTGGAGAGCAAATACTTTTTATTTTACCAGTAATATGGCAAGTAGAGACTTTCGAAAACAGGAGAGGAGGATTGGTAGTTGTTCTCTAAGATTTGGAGAAAATCTTGGGATTTGAGATAAAGAAGATTGAAAATTCATATAATTTCACCAATCGTTTCTTCTTTTCTCTTTTCTAATTTTCTCTTCAATTTATGATGTACCAGATCTCTATCATGTTCTAAATTTGTAGCCTAGGGTTTTGGTTGTATTTTGGACATGAATATTATATCTAATTATTGATTTTTCTATTTCTATTGTCTTTCAGGGTCGCCATCTATTGATTCATGTTCGTTGTGATGAGTATATATATTTTATACTTCATTTTATCAATACATTTTGCTTATATTTTTAGTAGTTTTATTATATAAATAAGTGATCTAATGCATAAAATGTTCAATTTGTGATTAGGTCAACCATGGGCCAATATGGAGCAAAAACAAAGAGATAAAGCCCAAAAATCAGCAAACTACACATGCAGCAATAGCTACTTTGTTTTGATGTTTTAAGTTGTACAATGATCCCCAATGGATACAATATTGATATGGATGGATAGGAGACTTCTCAGGCTTTCCAAAGATACCTTATTCACTCCATTTGGACTTCAAATGACCAAGTTATGACTCTTGGTAGTTGAAGGAAGAAGATAAGAGAGCTCAAAAGTGACCAGTTGGAGCATTTTGTACATTAAGTTTTTATAATAATTTCTAAAGTGTTTTTACTTGCTATATATAGATCTACACTTCAAGATCTTTCCAACGGTACCAAGAACACCCAAATTGAAGTTAGGATGACAAAGTTATGACCTTACGAAATTAGTGCAAAAACAGGGAAGCTGTTGCAACGTCGCGACGTTGAGAACTATTTATATATTGATTTCTGATCAATCTCAATATGGTGAGTGGCTCCTTGTGAAATCTAAGAAGTGAATAAGGAATTAGGCATAGATGAATCAACCTAATTGATTGGATATTAGAGATATTAGCAATAATTAGGAGGCTTATGTGGTTTTTTAGTCTTAATGCATTGCTAATGCTTGGGGTTGAGCAAAGAAGAAAGAAACCTAGTGTTAGTTGGTAGGTTATTTGACTTTGAGAAAGGCTTATAATTAAATTAGATAAGAATCGCCTTAGATAACACTTTCATGAGACAATAGGATGAAATTTTGGCCTAGATACAATAGGATTGTCCAAATGCACCAAATACCCTAGGGTTTTAATCATTCTTGGTATCTCTTAGTTGCACACTTCATTTGTTAGATTGAGACTCTCTTAGTTTAGCTTTAAATTCTGTTTCAATTCAATTTTGATTGTTTGAATTTTTGAGAAGCGTTCTAATTTTGGTACTTATCGCCCCTCATAAATCCTAGTGGAACGATATTCATACTTAGGTACACTATATTACTTGAGACACGCATATACTTGCGCATTTTAGGCACATATATATACCATTTGTTTGTGCACGTATTTTCATTACTAGTCTATCAAGTTTTTGAAGAAAAGAAGAAGATGCTAAATGTTACAACTTTGCTTATCATGACAAAGGAAGCAATTATCACAACGAAGAAACGACCATAATAAGACATCTACCGGCACGCTGAATCAAGAGAAGGTCAAGGACTTGGTAACGCGCCGCGATGTCTTCTTTCTAGATCCTTTCTTCATCCCAACGATTGCTTCCTTTGTCACGACAAACACAATGACTCTACTTATCACAACTAGCAAAGCTGCAACATCTCGCCTTCTTCTTTCTTCACCTTCCATCATTTTGTTTCGATTCTCATTTAAAAACCTAATAAACACAAGCAAATGGGGATTAGAGCATTCTTTAGAGATATTGGTGTGAATCTAACATTAAAGTTGTATAAAACACATGAAAAGTATGCTAGAAATGCTAACAAGATTCACACTAATCACTAGGTTCTTCCTATATACTTCCTATATACCTAGGTTCTTCATGTCATTCTAATAAAAACTCTCTTTTGATGACTTCAACCTTCCTCTTACATCGCTCTATACATAGACTTGACCAAGAAAACGATTCTAGAAAAAGTTGTTTGTCACCATTCCAAGGAACAGTGATATATATATATATATATATATATATATATATATATATATATATATATATATATATATATATATATATATATATATATATATATATATTATGGACTTGGTGAAATAAGAGCATCTTTTGATCCCGCTGCCGAAGTTTCTTCTTAAAGAGAACTCAACTCCGAGGCTTTATGAGAGGAGAGAGAATGGGAGTGAGTGGCTAGATAGTGTGCTTATCATTTACTTTGCTTGTATTTATATATATATATATATATATATATATATATATATATATATATATATATATATATATATATATATATATATATATATATATATATATATATATATATATATATATATTATGGACTTGGTGAAATAAGAGCATCTTTGATCCCGTTGGCTAAGTTTCTTCGAAAGAGAACTCAACCTGAGGCTGAGGGAGAGGAGCGTAGTCGGGAGAGGAGTGGCTAGATAGTGTGCTTATCGTCTTACTTTGCTTGATTCTCATCCCAAGTGGACTCGCTCGGCCTTAGGCCTTATTAGCTTCATTTCTGAAGTGAGCATGAAGTCTGAATTCACAGATACTTACATGTCATCGGGAGTCTTGAAAATCCAAACATCTCAAACATACTTATGGTTACCTTTGGGTGCGAAACATAACTCTCATAGGGTGTGGGATGAGGTTGAGTAAAGATTCAGGAAAAGGTTAGCAGTTTGGAATCTCTAAGGGGGAAGATTTACTCATTCGAATTACTCTCTAACATGCCAATATACTTTATGTCCCTTTGTAGAATGTCGAAGGGTGTAAAAATAAGGCTATATGATTTTTTATGGGAGGTGCCCTAGTAAGAAAAAGTCATTATTGTGTTTTGATCAAATTCATGTTGTATGTGAAGCAAAACAATCCATTATTGAGCCAAAAAATCTTAATTTTCTCCTAAACCTTTTCTGCCTCCTCTCATGGAGGTAGTCGTCCAAAATTTTCTCATTCTTGTCTTGTTCTTTTTCTTAGAGTGGCTCGTTTCCCCCTAAGGAGAAGGTCTCTCATGGAATAAGGAGGTGGTCTCTCAAGGAGGTCTGTCATTGAATAACGAAGAATGCAATCTACCCCCATGGAAATAGTAGTCCAAAGCTCCTACACCATAAGGTAGGGAATTGGTATATGGTCTATACTTTTTTCTTCCTCTCCACAAAGAAAGCATTTATATAGAAAGCCGCCTTAATGAGAACACATGATTTCATATAATCCATTTAGGAAATGAGGCTATACTCCCCTCCAACTCATCAAAGATAGATTTGATTGAATGCAAACAACTCTTCGTATTTTTTTGTACTCTAGAGGGAGAGAAATTGAGAAGGGGGTTTTGTCTAGATATGGAGAAGGCTGACCATATTTATTGGATCTACTTTCTCCAAGTGTTGAAGAGGAAAGGATTTGGTGGAGATGAATTAAAAGGATTAAATGCTGTGTTTCTACTGTGTCTTTTCAATCTTGATTAATGGAAGACAGGCTGGTAAATCTATTGATCCGCTTTTTTATGAGTAAGGTGATCGTTAGAGTTTTCGACTTAATGTCAAGCTAAATAAATTTTCAAGATTAAACGTTTGTTTTTTTAAATTTTCACTACTTATCATTTAAAATTTTTAAAAAAAGTTCGAATGTAAAAGCTGGTAATATTTGGCTTTTTCTATTCGTAGTGCTCATTTTCCACAAAAATGTTAAAACCCAATCATTGCCCAACAAGCAAGCAAGAACAATATACACTACAGGATTTGATAACTGAAGGCTGCAGATTGATCTTGGTCCCATCCCGAATCCTACTGCTTATTTTTTCAATTCAAACTTGTCTCATTTAAAAAATTAAATGACTTACGAGACAAAATTCCCAAACTCGCCTCTATTTACATTTTATTTTTTGCTTTATTTTAAATTTTAATTTTTTTTTTTTTATATTTGCTTTTTATTTTTATTATATTAAATTTAATATTTTTCAGTTGAAATAAAATATTTATGAATTTTTATAAATTATTTATTAAAAAACATTATAATAATAATTATTATTTATATTAAAGTATAAAAATAAAATAATAAAAAATTATTTTTAAAATATAATCGAGGCGAGGCTTATTATTATTATTTTTGATATATACTATATTGCTCATTCGATTCGCTTTCGCTTCAAACAATTTATTCTTTTCGCCACTTTATTTTAAATTAACTTAACCCAAGTCATTTAACTTTCGAGATTTCGTAAAATCTCATTCCCTGAGTCACTCGGCAACTTATCACCTTAAAATCGAAAATTTTTGCTTGTCCTCGTAATCCGACGAACTTTTTGGTCATTAGGATTTCGCGAGACAAATTTAACGCACTGCACCGCTTCACATCCGAGATCTGTGATAATTTTCTAACCTTCCCGAACCCTTATGGTAATTTATTATTTTTATTTACATTTTTCCATTTTTAAAATTTTCTAATTTTCTGCACACACTCGAACTGCTCTGATTGGAAAATAAACTCAAACCCGTTAAAAACTCGATTAAAATTAAATTAAACCTCAGATCATTAAGCAATGGCGCTTTAATTTTAACCCAAAATAATCCACACATTATTATCCCTACTCACTACATAACGTTAAAAAAACAACAACTTAATACTTAATAATTACAAGACTATTATTCAAGATAGTTCTCAAAAAAAAATTCTATTCAGTATTAAATAAAAAAACAAACACCACCTAAGTCATTTGATTGGATTAAATGAATTAAATGTTGCTTATCTATCAAAAAAATTTTCCTTTACACTGTTGCTTGCTTATCTTTCAAAAAAAGAAACAAAAGACATAAGAATGTGCTTACTAGGAGGACCAGCTACTACCACAAGGAGATGAGCATGGGCGCTAAACTCTCACGCTGCTTTTTCTTATCGTCCACCCTTTTCTTTGCTCATCCTAGCCTGTTTTGAAAGATATGAATGTAAGTATTTTTATATCAAACGTTTATTGTAGAAAACATGTGCAAATATTAATACCTGCAATATTGAACATGAGTATCCAAACGGCTTTCTCCATAAAACACTGGAAACAGTAGTAATAACTATGTTTTTTCTACAGATATGTTAGGGACGGTTTGGGACGGGGCTGCCCTGTCCCATTCCCGTCCCGAAGCATAAAAAATGTTTTCCATAGTTCGTCCCGAACCCGACAGGCGAAATAGATGTTCACATTCTCGATTCCAAATCCCATAAGAAATCCCGTTCTTCACCTGTCCCGACCTTGAAATCCCGTGCTGTGATGAGCTAGATGGGGGAAAATTGCAGAAAACCAGATTTCATCCACCAAAAGCATTCAAGGCTCTTCCACCATATTTACAAAAATCACAAAAGAGGTATACTCCAAAAAACAATATTCACAAAGTAGTCAAAGATTTGTTCAAAATTTTGAAAATATTTTTCAACTACAAAATTTCTTCTATCTTCGAAACATTCAACATGTTTTTTGAATTTTTACATATAAAGCCGCAAAAAGCCAACAAACAAAAGTCGTAACAGTTTTCATAAGTGGTAATAAAAATATTTTCAAGCACAGTCTAAGCAAAGGGAATGCAACACCAACGATAACAAAAACAATTCGAGATCACCATTTCCCGGAAGATTTCACTTCCAAATCCGCAATCTAAACAATTCCGATCAAAAAATCAGATGAAGCAAATAAATGAAATAGTCAGATATGGGATATGGATGAAAGAAAATGATAAAATCTTGAGCCTGAAGAGGAAAATCAAGATCTAATATTTGTGTACTCCAAAGGATGAAATTAACTACAAGATCTAGGATGATCGTACCTACAACGTCAAGGGAAGAAACTCAGGAAAGACTAGAATGGGAAAGAGGAAAATGGGGGAAGAAAGAGGGCAAAAAACCCAGGAAAAACTTGATTTTCTTTTATATTTGATTATATTCGACCTGTACGTTCATCCCATCCATTTATCATTTGAACAATGTCGGTCATCCCATCCATTTACACTTACAAATCATTTCTTTCTCCATCCCACCCTCTTTCCACTTATCTACATTTTTCTCATTTTCTTTTACCTATTTTTAAAAGTCTATTAAATTAAAAATTACTTTTTAAAATCCGAATAGTTTTTTTTTCAAAAGTCTCTAATAGGTTAGTCATCTATTAATTTCTTTTAATTTTGTGTGCTGTTAATTCAATAAAATAAATTAGTTTTTATCATGAAAATATGTTCACATTTTTTTTACTTAATGCTACGAGTCAGTTTACTTAGCTTGAATTTGGGAAGCTACATGTTGATCAAGAAATGATGTAGCAAGTCTTAGGAATATGTAATATCATTTTTAAAAACAAAATTAATGGCTACTTGATTTCATATTTGCTCATTTATCTGGTCTAAATATATTTATAATCAGTTCGAATTTGGTCTATTTAGAAACCAGCCCCTTTTATAGAACAAGTTTGAAGCTTTCTTCTCAAGTAAATAAAGGAAAAAAAGGAAAGGAATGGATGATCAAAGCATTAAAATATGTTTAACTTGTCCAATTGTTAACAAACACAATTCAACTCTTAGTTGGATTTAATGATGTCCCTGTATCAAATCAAATAATAAGATGTCTTTTTGATTTTATTTTTTTAAATTTTCATTCTACATTATATATGAGAGAGAGGATATATATATATATATATATATATATATATATATATATATATATATATATATATATATACTTTGCTTAATTAACTTGAAACGGACAATATGAGAGTATATATTTATATATACTTTTATTTTTAATTTGTCCTTGAAACTTAATAATGAGATCAATGATACTATAACTAGGGCTCCCTGCAACAAAGGTGCTTTATTTGAATAGTTTAAATGTGATAATTTACGAGAGTCCAATGACACTTAATTGTGTGGTCTCTACAGTCAATACTGACTCAGAAACGGCGCCTGTGTGGTTCACTTCAAGGTAACACCTCGAAATATACCTTATAGTCTTTTCACATGTTTAGAGTATTTTAGGTGTATATACTTGAATTTTTTCTTAATTTAAATTCAAATGTGAAAACTAAGACTGAAACCCTTAATTTGTACAAATGAAGGGTAAAGTAAGAATTTGTCAAATGAAATATAAAAACATAAGATAATAAGCATTATACGCCAAAGTTTCTAATAAATTTAAGTTATACGCAATAAGTGAAACTCTGAGGAATCAAAGTGCAATAAAAGGAAATTTAAGACCACTGATGTACTGTTGGTCTCTCATTTCGGGGAGCAAAAAACGAAGAAGGAGAGAGTATACAGAAGAAGTGTAAGAAGAAGAAGAGGAAGAAGAAGAAAGTTATGGAAACTTTGAGTATGGAATGCTATGTTTTTCTATGGAATTTGTATGGAAATGTTTATGGATAAGGGTTCCATTTCTAGTGGTTTAATAGAATTTCCATCCTAATCAAGATTTGTCAAGGTCAGTTGGTAAAACTTAGTTTTACAAGATGAGTATGGATTTGTATGGATTCTCGGGTTTATGGTATATGGATACATGTTTGGGTGTTAGAAGTTAACTTTAATCTATAAGTGAGATGAAAGCAGAGCTGGAAAAACCCTTACTTAATCTCTATGTTTGGTTTCGTTTGGTTAGAACCCACTTAGATGTTTTTCTGGAGAAGTCATACAATTTTTCCTTTGATTTTGGTTGGAGTTATGAAAAAATGGATGAAATGAGCCAAATCCGGGTGCTTGGGTCCTACGGCTGTGGCTTTGTGTGAATCAACGCCGTGCCATGGCATGTCCACGCTGTGGCGCTGGCCGAGAGCGAGGCTTCTGGTCAAGCCTCGTGGCGCCTACGCCGTCAGCAGCTGGAAAATTTGTGTTTTGCTTGTTTTTTCCGTTGCTCCGGCGTGACTGGCCTGTCGAACAAATTGAGGACTCGGTGGCATGAAAGGGTCCATTCATGTTTGTAAGGTAAAGGAAAATTAGATCAGACTCGCTTCTAAGGCCAAGAGAGTTTGTTTCGCCGGGCAAAACTTAATGGGTCTTACTCTATGTAATAAACTATGTTCAAACATATATAATTTAGGGGATCGCTTAAACCTAATATTGAATGACATGGCATCTATGTTACGTGGCAGTACGTATAGTACTTCAAGATTTTCTCGATTAGTGACAAGATATCCTGACAATGCTTCACTCACATTTAGTACTTCCTAAGATTTCACTAGTGCACGACACTCTCAGCCGCTACTGACACCCTACCAGGCTAACAAGACCTCAAGATCAGATCAGATCTTTCTGCACTTATTGTGCTATGTCCTACCTTACTTCTTTATTACTCGGCCTAAATGTACCTAATAGAAAATTTCCGTATAAGTATAAGCCCCGAGTACCCATTGTGCACTGTGATAAGTATAAGCTCTGTAGTACCTACGGGTACCTCCATACAAGTATAAACTCTATAACTCCTACGTGAGAACTGAACAAGTATAAATCTGCTATAAGTACAAGTATGTGTCCTACAGGAGATCAAAACAAGTATAAGTCTGCTATAAGTACAAGTATGTGTATAAATTTGTTATATGAATTCATGATAAATTCGATATCTCGCTATCAGGATATCCAAGTATTGTTATATGCTTACCGTGAAACGAGTATTAGTATGTGTAGACGAGGTTATATGTTTCCCACTAAGCGTAAAGCTTTAGCACGTTTTAATCCGCAGGCACAGAGAAGGACGTCCGATATTCTCCCCGTGATACAACTGGGCTAACAAACTAGTAGGAGTACACAACACTCGTAGGTTTTTGCGCTCGATTATGTAAATGTAAATGTACGCTTTGTAAATGTATATGTAATATGATCATGATCAGATGTGATTGACACTGTAAACACCACTACGATGAGAGTTTTATTTTTGTATCTTTGTATATGATATTTTGACTCGGGGCTTATAAGACTCAGTCTAATCAATGTCTCTAAAAAAGCACTGCAAAGAGTCTCAAGATAGTTTCTCACCCCCCATCTGTCCCGCTCTGCCGTAGGGTCAGGTGGACAAATAGACTGGCTAATCAACAATCTGATCGGGATTGGGTGAGAGACTATAAATAAGGTAAGAGTCTTGTTTGATCTATCTCTAATTTAGACAAATGGGTGTAGAATTATTAGGTGACTTGGGACTTTGGGAGTCAATATTGCAGACTTACGTGGATTAGGGCCATGTGAATTCTGATCGATCCATAATATAATGGATTTTTTGGGCTTAGGGGCTTGCAAGTTTATGTAGAGTCGTGGTAAGTCCTGCTTAAATGCGGTAAGTCCCGCTTAGGCCAGGCAAGTCCCATGCAGACTAGGAGGTCTTTGGGGCTTTAGGCCTATTTAAATTTGGAATACAAATATGTTATGTGTTTTAGGGTTTCAAAGATCTATAAATTAATAATACCATATCTAATTATCCTATTTTTTTAGGAATAAGGATTTTCTCCTACCAGGGTATTCTAATACGATTCGAAATTGTAATTTGATACAAAAGACATGAGAATGTGCTTACTAGCAGGCCGCCATCGCTCAAGGCGACGAGCACGTTTGGTAAACAACCTTCCACACGTTATCGCTTTTCACATCGGTTCGTCTACTTTTCCCTCATCCTACCGCTTGAAAGATATGAATGTAAGTATTTTATATCAACCTAAGTTTGTTGTACAAAAATATTATAAATATTATTACCTTGCATTCTTTAACATTTAGTATCCTACAAATCGCTTCAACCAGATAAAACTAGTTACGTATTTACAAGACTATGATTATGTATTAACTTTTGTTTTTACAAATAAGCAAAGCAAATTAAAACGACAAGATAAAACAAAGCAAACAAAGAAAGAAGTCATGTCTTTGTAAAATATGCAAATCCACATCCCACACGGCTAGGAGTGGATTTGCTTCCCTTTTCGTTATAAAAGGCTCCCTCTTCTAAAAAAAAAAACACACCTCTTCTCATCACTTAAGATTATTCAGAAGATACCCAATTGTTTCGTGATTTACTTCGCCGCTTGTGAAATCGATTCATGGCCTTAAGTTCAGAATTTTTTATTAATGAGTCATTATCGCGCCGAGACATAGCTATCACGAACCTCGTGAATTTTCCTTGTTCTTATTCGTTATTATTTCAAGTACATTATTTTAGTCATTATTATTTTGTATTAGCGATTTGCCGTATTTCATTAATAGTAACATTTGTGTATTCGGGGAAAACTAACCCGATTTTCTCCTAACAATTGGTATCAGAGCCAAGGTTCCACTGAGAGTGCCTCATGGGTTTCGTGAAGTGTTATCTCGATCTCTCCACACGAAAAGGTTCCTCAGGGCTCGCATTTCGCCTATAGCTTCTAAGTATGCTCGTGGTTGCAAATTTTGTCCGATCTTCCACACGAAAAGACTTATCGGAAGATATTGACATTCTTGTTCGATAAATATTTTGTCAGAGTAAACAGATTTTGAACTAGCACCATCAACCTCTACACCGAAAGGATTCTCATCAAGATCAATGGTGACTAATACCAAATTTGATGTGAGAAATTTGATGGCACCAATAACTTTGGCATGTGGCAAAATGAGGTGTAGGATGTTCTTTCCATCAGAGCTTGATGTTGCACAGAAGAAGTGTACCAAGATGTCGATGAGAAAGATCGACAAGAATCAATCGCTTACGTGGTACGATTCGATCATGTCTCCAAGGAGTCAAATATCCGCTATGAGAGACGTCTCGTGAAGTGTTGTGGAAGGAGTTGGAAGACAAGTTCATGAAGAAGAAAGCACAGAGAACAAGCTCTATACGAGAACGGTTGTACCGCTTTTCCAAAAGATAAATCGGTACTACTATGAATGATCATTATCACCAGATTTGATTCATTAGTAGTCGATTTATTGAATTTAGATGAGAAAGTAAGTGATGTTGATAAGGCTTTGATATTGTTAGCTTCCCTTCCTCGATGAATAATATGAACACCTTATTGTTAGTACGCTGACCGAAGGAACAATAACATTTAAAGAAGTAACTACCGCCTGTATTATACTGAGATCGAAAAAAGATAAATTAGAACAGGAGCTCACCGGGTGAAGCCCACACTGCCGAGGTCGTGAATCAAAGTTTAAAACCAAGCGGAGAAGGAAGATCTCATCAAGAGGCAAACTTGCAAAGATGAATGTGCCTTTTGTCACAAAAAAGGGCATTGAAGAAAGACTGTCCGGCCGTTAAAAGAAAAGGAAAGAGTGTATCCGGCGCATGTGTGGCTGAAGATGATAAGTCGATTTTCATCGGCTTGTGTGTCATCAATGACTAATGGCGAATGGTTGTGCAAGATTCAAATCGCTTCATTCCATATGTGTTTCGGGAAAGGAGTGGTTCTTCAACTTTACGTAACTGATGGTATTGCCCATCCGCGTACAATCAACCTCGCAAAGGTAGCCGGATCGTCTAATAACTGCTTGAAGAATCGCGGATGGGTCGAATTTTCGTGGTGCCGACAGATGTTCTGCATATTTTTAAGCTTGAAAAGAATCTCATTTCTTTCTTTGGGAACCTTGGAGTCAAAAGGTTTCACTATCATTATGAAAATGGATTCTCGGAAGTTGTTTCAGAGCATCATGCGATGAAAGGTATCAGAGAAACAACCCAGACTTTATCAAGGCGGGAAGACAAAGGGAGACAAAGCAAAGAAAGCAAAGATCGGAGGCGCATAAAGTAGCCGAGATGTCCAGTTATGGCATATGAGACTCGACATGCCGAGAGAAATCTTTGCAAACGCTGCTATGCAAGGATTATTGAATGGGCGCAAAGACTCAAGTAGTCGGATTTTCATGAGCAATGTGTTCTCGGGAAAGCAAAAGAGGGTGAAGTTCAAGACCGCGAATCCATAATAATCGAAGGTATATTGGATTATATCTTCACGTGACGTATGGGACCAACCAAGACGGCTTCTCGGGAGGTAAACATTATTTTGTTACATTTGTTGATGACTTTTCTTAAGAGTTCGGGTGTATAATACTAAATCCAAAGATGAGGTTCAAACATTTCAGGATGAAGAAAATGTGGTGGAGAACCAGACAGGAGGAAGATTGTTACTCAGACCGATAATGGTACGCATTATAGAAATGATCAATTTTCTTATTTCGTAAGAAGGAAGGCATCTTCGACACTTTACGCTAGAGAGATACACCACGCCAGAATTCGGGTGGCGTAACGCATGAATCGAACTCACTGAGAAAGTTCTGTATGTCAGTCTAATGTCGGTTCGGGCAAACAGCTCGGGCTGAGGCCGCGCATGTATGCAAGTCATCTCATTAACCGTCTACCATCACCGCACTAAATGGCAAAACACCCTTGGAGGTATGGTCTGGAAAACCTATAAATGATTGGTGATACTTGCATGTGCTCGTTCCACCGCTATTATCATGTAAAGGAATCTAAGCTGATCCAAGGGCCAAAAAGGCATTGTTTATGGGGAGTTACCCTGTCAAGGATACCGACTCGTGTCTTAGGTCTTCAAGAAAATTATTTCTAGCGTGGATGTTACTTTTGATGAATCAGCGTCGGCGAAGGTAACAATGCATGGTAAAGTGTCGTGAGAACACTTTTCAGCCAAAATAGGGAAGACTGCCAGTGGAGAGTACTCGTAAATGTGTGGAGTTTTATCGCACTTCGCTTAAAACCAAATTAAGGCCAGCGAAATGTAACATGAAGCAGATGTCGGGAGAGGAAGAGGTTTCAAACGAAGAACCTTTCAGCAACATGATTTACCAATCGGCCATCGTGAGTGCCAAGAAGAGATTAGAAACTGCTCTGCTTGAAGATATATGGCTTATATTTCCAAAGGGTAGGAAGATGTATTCTACAAGCAAATAATAAATCCTGATAAAGAAAAGTGGAAGAAAGCTATGGATGAAGAAATGCGCTCCCTTAGAAGAATCACACTGGAAGCTAGCTGTACTACCAAAGCGGAGCATGAAATCGGGTCGCAAATGGGTTTATGCTCAGAAAGAAGGATTTCCAAACAAGAATGACGTCAAGGCAAGACCGGTAGCTAAAGGCTATGCTCAGAAGGAGGGAATTGACTACAATGAGGTATTTTCTCCTGTTGTGAAACATTCCATGCCACGTATTTTGTTAGCCTCGTGGTGAGTTAATAGCTTTTTAATATGGAACTAGTCTAAATGACGCGGAAGACAAAGATTTTACATGGTGATTTGGAGGAGGAAATCTATATAACTCAGCCAGATGGTTTCAAAGTTGCTGGAAAAGAAAATTGGGTTTGTAAATTGAACAAATCGTTATATGTCAGCAATCGCCAAGGCAAAGGGTATAAGCGATTTGATCGCCTCATGATAGCCGTAACTACAATTCGAAGCAATTTTGATCACTATGTGTATTTCCGCAAGCTACAGGATGGATCTTTCATATACCTTCTCTTATATGTTGATGACATGTTGATAGCATCAAGGAATCAAGGGGAGATATGTATATTGAAGGCTCAACTGAGCAAGGAGTTCGAAATGAAGGATCTGGGTGAAGCCAAGAAGATTCTCGGCATGGAAATAGCGAGAGACGCATAAGAAAGACACTCATTTAACTCGTAAGGCGCATTCAAGAAGGTACTACAACGCTCGTATGTCCGAAGACCAACCTCCGTAGGCACCCCACTTGCTCCTCATTTCAAGCTTAGTGCTTCACAGTGTCCAAAGACGGAAGAGGAACTGAATATATGTCAAAGGTTCCTTATTCACGCAAGGTACCACGTATGCTATGGTGTGTATTAAAGGCCCGACATTTCACATGCATTGGATCGTGGAGCGTGTACATGCATAATCCCGAAAAGAAAATTGGCAAAAGGAAATGGATTCTAAGGTACATTCGTAAAACCTTAGATGCTGGGTTTAATATTTAAGCAAAGATGATACTTACTGGTCAAGATAGTCGATTAACGCGATCTCGGGATTATGTCAGGGTGGATCTCGAGAACGTAGATCAACCATCGGGTTATGTGTTTACTTGCAAAGCAATCGCTGAAGTTGGAATTCTAATTTTATACTGACAGCGCGGCTCAGTCTACCACTGAGGCGTAGTATATGGCAATCACTGGCAATAAGAACAATATGGCGACAAGGGTTAAGTTTCGATGATTCGAGTGTTGGGCCGAAACATGTTATAGTGTTTGTGACAAACAGAGCTTATTCATTTAGCGAAGAACCAAGTTTATCATGCACTGACGAAGCATATCGGATGTGAGGTATCATTTTGTGCTGAAATCATCAAGAAGGTGGAGTCTTAGTTCAGAAGATCAAGACTGATGATAATCCCGCAGATATGTTGACTAAGGTGGTGACAACGATCAAGTTCAATCATTGTTTGGACTTGATTAACATTGCAAAAGTTTACTTCGCGCTGTTGGAGCGCATTCGAGGCATTGCAGCCTTTGTTAAAGAGAAGTTTTGTGACGGGATTCAGATATTTTCAAGGTGAGATTTGTTGTTTTTTTTTGTAAAATATGCAAATCCACATCCCACACGGCTGTGGAGTGGATTTGTTCCCTTTTCTTTTATAAAAGGGGCTCCCCCTTTCTCTAAAAACACACCTCTTCTCATCACTTAAGATTATTTTCCGTAGTATTACCCAATTGTTTTTTGTATTTCATTTTTTCATTTCGCTTTAGGAAATTGATTTGAGGTCTTAAGTTTGTAATTTTTTTTATTAGTGGGAGTTGTTCGCTGGCGCCCGAGGACGTAGGCTATTGCCAAACCTCGTAAATTTTCTGGTGTTATTTATTTGTTATTATTTTCTGCTATTACTATTTTAGCTGTCATTATTTTGTATTAGCGCGATTTGTCGGTATTTCTACGAATAGTACATTTTTGCGGTATTCGGGGAAAATCAACCCTGATTTTCCCAACATAAGCCAAATGTATACCCTCAGAATAAGTCAGACAAAGAATTTACCCAAGTAGGTTTTCTTTTCTTTCTTTTTTTTTTCAGATATAGAGAGACTACAAATCATATCAAAGTCTTGTTTGATTCATACTAAATTAGGCAAACGTAGAATTATCGATGGCCAGACTTCGGGAGCCAATATTGAGACTTACATGGATTGAAGGTCACGTGAATTTCGAACGATCCATAATATAATGGATTTTTTGGGATTAGGGTCGTGTAAGTCCCATGCAGGGATCATGTGAGGTTCTTGTGGCTTTAGGCCTATTTAAATTTGGAATACAAATATGTTAGGTGTTTTAAGGTTTTGGACCTTTATAAATTAATAGCCATCATACTCTAATTTTGTATCCTAATTCTTGGCATTAGTGATTTTTCTCCACCTCGCTTAGTAATTTGATACGATCCGAAATTGCAATCCGACACAAAAATACATGAGACTGTGTTTTTTTTTTTTTTATTGATAAAAGCAAAGGAAACAGAGAAAGAAGCTAAAATGTATACTCCCTGTAACAAGTCGCACAAAGAATTTCACCAAATAGGTTTTCTTTTCTTTTCTTTTCTTTTTTTCAGATAGAGAGAAAGACTACAAATCATATTAGAGTCTTGTTTTATTCATACTAATTCAACAAATAGTGTAGAATTATTTGGGTGCAAAGAATTTCACCAAATAGGTTTCTTTCTTTTCTTTTCTTTTTTTTTCAGACAGAGAAAGACTACAAAATCATATTAGAGTCTTGTTTTATTCATACTAATTCAAACAAATAGGTGTAGAATTATCGGGTGGCTCGGGACTCGGGAGCCAATATTGAGACTTACGTGATTGTATTATGTGAATTCGATCAATCCATAATATAGTGGATTTTTTTGGAATTAGGGCCATGCAAGTGTAGGGGTCAGAATTCCCCGTGAACATGGTGATTGTACGTACAAATTACACAAAAAAAAACAATCCGAATAAAGCTACGAGGATATAGTTTGAATCCATACCTAGAGATCTATCCGATCGATTCAATAAAATTATTCGGCAGCTAGACAGCTCAATTCTCCAAGCCTTCTACTGTATTTCCCAATGCTAGAACGAGAAGAGGGAGTGGCTCTTCGCGGCTCTCCCTTGACTCCGGCCGCTCTCTAGGGTTTTTTCCTTTGTAGGCTACCCAAGATGGTATATAACAGATCGGGCGGTAAGTGACCTAAAGGCAAATAAGATTTCGCTCCCAAATGTAAATATACGAACTTATTTACATTAATTATAATTCACTCCACTAAAGAATCATAATTGCACTCCCTCAGTTATTCGAAAGTATAAATCGAGTCCTTTGTTATTAAATCATTATTAATCTCCACATGTTAAGATTACAGATACCCGTTGATTAAATTAAATTACTGACAGTTTTATTTAATCAACATATGATAATCACCTTGAGACCTTCCACTTAACTTATTTGATATGTCGGATTAAAATCAACCTATGTGGTTTGACATAATCAAAACTTATAAGTATCCTCACGGGGTATCATCAATCAAATTACCACTGATTCCGTTAATAATTACTATTCACTATACACTAATGCAATTATCCAATTGACTAGATTATTGGATCTATAGATCGTACTTCTTATGAATCAAAGAATCCAACAATAAATGCACGTGTCTATTAATTATCTCAAGATTAAGAGTAATAGTATTCATAATAATTTATGAGATATTAATTATTTTATGTGTCAAAGATAAAATAATTACCCCAAGTTGATCTCGCTCATCACACATGATTGTACTAGCACAAGAAGTCGAACTAAGTCATTCCCCCGTGAGCTGGGATGATTCCACCGAAGTCTTGTGCTATAATCTTACTAATGGTGTGTCAAATTCCATTTAGACTGTGAACCAATGGCTTATATTCCACAAGAACCGATGATTTGATCTTCTGTGTGTAAATCGAACTCTACACACCAAATCATCTACTATGTAGAATAAAAGACACACATGTATGATATTTAAATGCAACATACAAATATGTAGATTCTCATTGAAATTAAATAACATAATTTTATTATAATACAATAAACATCCATAACAATAAATGGCTTTGGTATATATAGTCTAAAAGCAAGTCCCATGTAGAGTCGTGTCCCGCATAGGCCGTGCAAGTCCCGCTTAGGGTCTTCTAAAAAATTAGGATACAAAATTGGAGTATGGTGGCTATTAATTTATAGAGCCCCAAAACCCTAAAACATATAGCATATTTGTATTCCAAATTTAAATAGGCTTAAAGCCACAAGACCCTCACATGATCCCTCTATGGACTCAGACGGTCTTCATGAGGGACTTTGCATGGCTCCTACACAGGACTTGCACAGCCCTAATCCCAAAAATCCATTATATTATGGACCGATCATCAGAATTCACATGGAGCATTTTAGAGTACTATTGCACATGGAGCATCATTTTATGCATTATTTTGTCATGATTGTGCATTGTGTAAGGGTTTATTATTAGTTTCCATAAATTTGCTTGATATTGAGTGTACATTTCACTTTATGATTACATCTCACCTATTATTATTTACTATTTTAAACTTATTCTATTTATATTAATTCATTAACACAAAGATTAAAAATTATAGAATACTCAAGTTTCTAAATAATTTTATTTGTATTTGATTATCTTTTAAGATTTTTCATTGTACATGTAATTAGCATGAAACGAATCATCGAAGTTTCAAATGGATCATAAATACTATGATTTTCTTATATTATAATAGCTAGTTTTTTCTTAATACAAAAAAAAAAAAAAAAAACTTCAAAAAAAGCATTAAGAAAAAGTCAAAAAGTCAAAAAGCCAAATATTTTAGCTTTTTATATTCAACCAAAAATTTCAAAAATTCAGCAAATAAGTCATGCAAAAGTAAAAAAAACAAACAAGCTAAATATTGTTGTTCGTTTTCAAAGAAAAATCCAAAACAAACGCACCTTACTCTACCTTAAAACCATCAAAATTCAGCTTGAACTCTACCATTAATTGGGGAAATCACCGAATCTATTTTTCAACCACTTGGGGATCTCAATTTTGAAGATAAGGATCAAATGAATATTCTTAAGATTTTGAATATTAAGGTGTTTTCTCAATAATGAGAAAAAGGTTCAGACGCAGTCACATTCTTGGAAAACAACTTGGTTTCTATGTGTCTATATTATCCCACAAGATTATGTAAATTTTTTCTTATAGGGTGATTAAACACTTTGCAATTAGTTATATAATTTTATGAATCATTTCTAACCAAGAAAGTAAAAGACCCGTAAAATGTGAGGTGTGAGATAATTATATATAATACGATCCAAATGCTTAAAATAAAATGACATTTCCTATAATTTTTCAATGTTTTGACATTTTACACTTAAGGTAAAAAAAAAGCCCTAACTAAGGACCAATTTGGCACTACTTCTTATAACGACACTTTCATAATAACACTTATCAAAACGCTTTCATAGGAACTAAAAGCGATTCTACAAGGTTGTAACATATCGATAGGTATCAAAACGGTTTTATATCATTCAAATTACCAAAAAGAACATTTAATATTTAATTATAAAAATAGGTGTGTTCTTACAATGATTCGATCATGATTTTCCTGTATATCCACCCCAACCCTTTACCACTTGAGAAAGACTCGCGTAATAATTCAAAAATATCTCCTTTTATATTACTATCATTCAATTGGCTTTTTGTTTGAACATTTACCCTATTTACTTAAGAAAATTTAAAAGATATTAGTTGTTAATAAGAAATGATGAGGGTTTGTTTCAATAAAAATAAATAAATAAATGACGAGGGTTATCGGGTTTTGTTTTTTAACATTCATATTTTCTGGATTTTTTTCCTTCTTATCCTAAACTATAATATTCTTTCCTCGATTTTCTTTCTTCTCGTGTCCTTGTTCTGTAGATTATGGATGATTTTTGTTGTCCTGAAGCTTTCTACTGTGCATTTTTATTACATTATCATGCACACATGTTGCTTACTGTTACATTATATTGATTACATTGATTATTATTATTATTATTATTATTATATTATTATACACTACTACTATACATTATTACATATATATTACATTACTATACATTGTTATTATTATTACTTGTAAATCACCCTTCCATCAATTTCTTCCTAAGATCTTGGTTTTCTTCCAATAAAGCCGCTTTCTTCCACACCAACATGAGTTTACCTTTTTTCCTTCTCGTTTTTGTATTTTTTCGGCCGACTCTGTTTTGACGTATTTTGTCGCCAACTTATTACGATAGTCTTATTCATCTGGCTGTATTTAATATTAATTGTATGTTTTTCTACTATATAGTTGTGTAATAATTGCACATGTTTCATATAAATACTCAATATATAATGCTCTCGAATTTCATTAATTGACACCACTATAAATTTATTCTATTTAACAATTTTATTTTTGCAGCAATTTAATTTAAATAGAAATATTTTAGATCAAAGTTTTTAACAAGTCTCTAAAAACAATATATTTTATTTTTAAAAAAAATAAAATTTGTATATGAACTACATTTATATGGACATGAAGAGATGAAATTTGAATTCTAATGACTTGATATGTTTACTAGTTAGCTTTATTATAATTAAAATAATGAGTATATGGATACCTTTTCCTTTTTTTTCTCAATGAATATGTAATTGGGTTTTGAATATGATTTTAATATAAAAAGCTACAATTTATCCATCATACGTAGCTCATGTGATAGAGCTCAATGAAGGGGAGAGGTCTAAGATTCAAGTGGGGACAATTTAATATATTATAATTAAAGTGTTTAAATATAAAACTATAATTTTACTATGATGTAATACAAAAGTTAATAGCTATGAAAACAAATATGACTTTAATATAATAAGATTTAGTTTTGATTTCTATTCAAAATTTAGATACTAAGAAAAGAAAAATAAAAAAAACTTGAGATTGATTGTTTTTCATATTTTCGTTATTGGTCTAATACATGATAGGAACGAAATCATCCAAAGAAAGTTACTTACATCTAAACATTCATAAATGGAATATTGATAAAAAAATTAATAAATGGAATAAATGTAAAATAATTAGTATGAGTATTCAAGTTTTTGCAAAAGATAAAATATCTGCTTTAGCGATACATCCGTACTTAGATTTCACGGATATATCTATGCATATTATTCAAAATCCAAATATATATTTAAAAATTATTGAATTTCAAAGAGGTATTTAAAATTTTTTTGTACAATAATATTAAATTAAACAAGTTTAATAAAATACATATCTAAATTATTTTGATAAGTGTAGGGAATGTGTGATAGCCTTAAACCCAATTAGAGAGCCCAAGCCCAAAATCGCATGATGGTGGGAAACCTCAAATTTGGGGTATCACCTAAGCCAACCTTTGTCGAGAAGTCAACCGCGATACGACATTTACTATAAGTCGCCTATAATTTGGCTACCATTCACTCCGAGCCCACTTTATTAATCGATGTTCTTCCGTGATAGCTATCCCACTACGACGCTCTTAATGAAAGCATCAATAATAGGTACTCAAGCCTAATGTATGAAATTTCAACCCAGCATCGTATGATAGACAGTTAACTCATGTGCTCTTGCTTAATTCACTACACAATCTTACGCTGTCAATATGAGATCGTATCATTATGTCTATCTTATTTTGTTTGAAATCTAAACATACCTGGATCCACCTAAGTTAATTTTATGAAATAGGAAAATAAGTTAATTTTATGAAATGGGAAAATTATTAGTTAAAATTTTGTGTTAACTTCATTTACTAGTATAAAAAGGCTATCTTATGTTTATCTTTTTTTTTTAAAGAATCTTATGTCTATCTTATTTTGTTTAAAATCTAAACATACCTGAATCCACTTAAGTTAATTTTACGAAATAGGAAAATTATTAATTAAAATTTAGTTTTAACTTCTTTTACTAGTATAAAAAGACATTAAATTATTTTATCATCGTGAAAAATATAAACAAATAAAATATAATCAAAATATGATTCATGCTCATGTAATCTTTACTTTTCAATGCGATTAGGTTCACCAACCCTAACGGCGTATATTAATATAACGACTTCTTGGAATTTCAAGAACAAATCGATTATGCTTTGAACGTCATACATAATGAATTTATTAAATTTAAATATATTTTTTTATTTTGTTTCATTTTTCCTTTCTATTTTACTTCCTCAGCAAAGTATAAAACCAAACATAAAAAATTATTTTTCTTAATTTTTCTTTCTTCCTAGTATTTTGCGATTTCAAAGGGATATATATAAGATATGTTTATTTACATTTTTTAAAACTATTTTCTGTTTGAAAGCAAAAAAATTGGTGTGCTTTTGTTTTAAAAACAATACAAAATTCCAAGAATAAGAAGAGTTTTTCAACAAAACTAAAATAGGCAGCCAAAAACTATTTCTAACAATAATTTTAAAAATAGGAATATAATCTTACATTTTTAGATGGGTGTTTTCAATGTTATTAGTTCACCAACTCTAACGGCATATATTAATAAAACAACTTCATGGAATTTCAAGAACAAATCGATTATGCTTTGAACATCAAACTTCTCTTACTAGCAAAACCTTCTGTTGACTTTACCCTTCAAAACTCAAAATTAAAGCTAGTCAATGTTTGGACATCTTCGCTAATCTACCAAATACTTGACCTTCTAGACTTCAGATTTCCACACTTTCAACATAAAGTGTTAATTCACGCTCATGTGCCGTTAATAACATTTATTCATTAATCCAATATAATACGAACACAAATATGTGAACAATAACAAAGTTAAACACTATCCGGTTAGTAATTAAGACATGTATAACTTATTTATTAATTTGATAATTTAAAATATTATAAATTATAATCAATTCATCAATATTTTACACAAATAAAATATTAAATGAGTTAATTTAGGTTAAATATTAATTAATATTACGAATCTATACTAGTTAAATTCGTGTTATATAAATTGATATGAATATGACCCGTTTATTAAACAGGTTATGCGATGAATTTGATCTAAACACGATTACTCTCAACCCAAAAGAGAAAAAAAAAAAAAAAAGGTTGAATTTTAACCTGCCTACTTTCAAATGCCCATAAAAACAATTTTGATTTTGAAAATAAGAAAAATGGAGCAAGTCTCGTTTCATCATAATCTTCAAAATGAAAATTTTCCAGACTCCCAACCAGTCTTCCATGTAGTACCCAAATTCAACTCTAAAAGACTTATGACATTGAAATAAAAGTACATCTTCCGCATTACAACTGAGTATGTTGCTAAAAATCATTGACTGGTATACTATCGACAACATGCATGAATTAATTAGTAGGATCAAGATCACTGCCTAATTACTGATCCACCGTCACAAAAACACTCGCCGGAACTGCAACATTCGATTCGATCACGACCCGGTTTCCTGTCACATTTCTCAGTGCATGGACCGGGAAGGTGCCGCCGGCGGTTTGAAGGGAGTATTGTACATGTCTTATGTTAGAAAAAGAAGAATTGATTGAAATCAACACTCCATGAAGTTCCATTTCCTTGAGCTGATTCTCTCCCGACTGTAGATCTCATCTTCATTCCATTCACATTGTTTCGTCAACAAGAACTTATCAATCACTTGAATGAATGGTCCGTTACTTGATCCAGCTTGAACAATTTCCACCCCTTTCCCTTGACCACTCGAACATGTTTCGCCACAGCGTCACCCTCTGGCGACGCCATTGATAATTTGAAGACGATGTAGGCGTCTCTCGAGGAAGAAGCTGCCGGAGATATGGAGCTGAACTGGCCCGGCGACGATTCCGTGTAGCCCAAGTAACTGTTCACGATCCGGGTCTGGGGCCAGTCCTGCGCTTTCACAGTATATCCCGGTGCCGCCGAAGCCGGTGGCTTTGTTGTAGCAGTGAACGCCGGAGAGGGTGTTGGCTTGGCCGGACACCATGATGCCGACGGCGGCGGAGAATATTACCACGTCGGTGATGGCGTTGTCGTTGCTGACGATGTTTATGGCCGTGCCGGAGAAGCTCCTCTCGCCGTGGTCGGCGCCGGCGGTGATGTGCTGGCCGAGGAAGGAGCTTTGGACGAGGGTCTCGTGGCCGCCGCGGATGAGGATTCCGGTGGTGTTGAAATGGGCGATGTAGCAGTTGTCTATGGTTCTCAGGAGCTTGCGACGGCAATACCTCCGCCGCGGTAGTTGGAATCCAACAGGAGGTCTCTGAGGGTGACGAACTCGTAGTTATAAGATGATGAAGAAATTAGTTGGTCATCAATGGCGGTCTGGTTGTTTTTGTTCTGTTGGTTGCTGGAGCTAGAAGATAAATCGATGAGGAAACCATCAGCCGGAAAATTGTCCGACGCTTTCAGTGTTCCTCCATGTATCTGTTTCATCATGAGTTAAAACAGAGTATTGGTAAACTATCTTCTAGAAAAAATAAATCCAGAAAACAGTTTTCATTCAAAAAAAAATTAAAAAGAAAAAAGAAAAATAGAGAGAATGGGTAGGTTTCGGCGATATTCAAAACTATTTGTTATTCTAAAAAAATGTTATAATAAAGAAAAGTACAAAGAATACGTTGCTTCTATCGCTTTTTTATTTCAAAAATATAAAAATATTAAATTCTAAAGTTAATAATAACTATTTCGTTAAAACATCAAATCAAGGTTATCCGTATTTTTAAAAATTCGCTTTAAGAATTTAAAAACGAATCAAATACAAAGTTCTAACATGTTTAGTCTTAAGGTTTTTTTTGGAAGAACATAAAGAGCATTAAATTTAAAGAATAAACACAATTGTTTCAAAATATAAAATGATGTTGTCTTATTTTCAAAAACCCTTTTTAAATTGATATCTTTTCTTCATGAACATTTTTTCCAATTTGATTTTTTAAATTCAAAAATATGAACAAGGCCTACTGATGACTTTTCTTCATGAACATTTTTTCCAAATTGATTTTTTTTTGGGAAAAATAGGCTTTAAAAGACTTGGAATAATTTTCAAAATTTAAAATCGAAGGGTAACAAAATAGACCCTTTTGACTATTTTCAAGAAAAACAGACCCTTTTGACTCCTACCCTAATGTGCTTAGGACTTTGGAAACGTTTGATAGCTAAATTCTTATTTGAAAAATAGAAAACGAAAACATGAAAAACACCTCGAAAGTTCCTTGAAACTCTTATTGTCAAAGGGTTTTGAAGCCCATACATTTGACGTCTGTCCCTATTTTGAAAGTACTTTTAAAAAATGTTTTTTTGGAAAAACAAAAACAAGAAAACCGTGGACACATATAAACTTTTTTGTGGGCTTTGCCTTTACACGACGTTGTTGTTCAAAGAAGACGGTCACATTTAAAGATTAGTACTTTAACGAACCTTTTATGTTTCCGGCGCCGACGGTGGAAACTTCACCGCCGGCTGACTAAGTAACTGCCAGCCTTCCAGATCAACTGTACCCAAGATTTGCGATCTCTCCATCAAGGATCCGTCGCTGGGCCCTTAAAAGCGTCCGATAACGCCCTAAGAAGGGAGTCCGTACTATCCGCCTCTCCCTTTGGATCAGCACCGTACGATGTCGCGAGATACACACGTGGAGCCGATCCGACCTGCGTCTCCATCATAACACCATGGTCTGGTCACCGGAACACAACAACAAAAACACAAACCATCACGGAAACAGAAACTCACCGGAGAAGAAATAATGGCGGGAGAAGGAGCGGCGGCGGAGCTCGGCGGCAGAGAGACCAAGTCACGGCGGAGCAAGGAGGCCTTCATGGCCTGCATTTTCCGCATTTGGTGGCCGCACGTCTCCTGAAAACTGACCTACCGGAGAATTTTCGGCCGGAAACCTGGCCAGCGAAGCTAGCCATAGCCATGGCCATGGCCAACGCCAACGCCAACCCAACTGGTAATCCTTCCATTTTCTTTCTCTTCAAATCCAGAAATGAACAAAGAAGAAGGAACGGAGGGAGGGTTTATATAATCGGGACATGGAAAGAGGAGGGCTGAACTAAGATTTAGTAAGAAAATGGTGGCAGGTGTTTGATATTTGATCATCCAAAACAGCACTCTTTAGTGCTTCTTTATGTTTGTTTAAATTGTTTTATTATATACAGAAGGCCAATTGCTTTACCTTTTGAATTCACAGTGACCAACTTTTTACTTTAAGGGCAAGCCTACCAAAATACAATTTTTTTTTTTTTCCTTTTGAAGTAACCAAAATACAAGTTTGACGTTAGAGCAAAGGTATTTTCACGCAGAAAGCTAATGTCGTACCTTAGCTTACGTGATAATTAGGAAATATAATACTCTCTCCACTTACCCTTTCCCAACCCTATGGGTATAATTGTCATATTAATATTTCATTACATAATTAACTACCCATGTTGTTATCATATAGATATTTTCATCATTACTTCAAAATTTAGTATGATATCGAATCTTCTTTTATGAGAGGTATCAACTTAATGTGGTATTAATCTTGATTGTTAAGATGCATTCATTGACCAACGGTTTAATTTTATTAACCCTTTTTTGTATGAATTGAGCTTGATACCATTTCAAATAATAAATTGTCATTCAAATTTTAGTTTTTTATGGTAAACTACACAGAGAATTTTGCCTTAACAACTTTAGTTTTTAAAAAGGAGGCTAAGCACGAAGCACGACTAATAGCTAGCCACGTTAAACATAAATAAAACCAAATTCGAGTTTGCTTAAACGTATTACTATAAAGATTTGTAATACAAAAACGAATAAAACATGTTAAGGGCATGCGTGAGCGCTTTTAAGGCCTATCTCAAATAGTAAAAGGGTGATATTGAAACGAGAGGTTCATGTTCAAATTCTTGTAAAAACATAACATTACCTCATATTATACAAGTATTTTAAAAAAAACCTTGTGGGTTCTTTCCCTTTAGATGAATCCTATTTTGGATCTTTTTGGTGTATGATCATTTGTGGGTCAATGTCATTCCATTGGTAGGTCAATTTTTTGCACTACTTCATTACCACCAAATAACATGTTACATCACCAAAATGACTTTGTTAGGTAGTTTTAGATACCCTAACCAACAAGCATCTATTTTTTTCCTTTTTTAGCCCCTTTTTTCTGTCCATCAAACTTTCCCAAATGCTTTGTTGGAAAAGGCCGTTAATGAAATTGTATGTGTTTGTTTCTCCAAATGAGTATGTCCTTGTGGGTATAGAGCAACCATTAAAATGATAATAATATTGGAAAGGTGTTAGGGTGGAGTAATGGATTGGGGTAGGCAAGGAATTAAAGTTTGTGCATTCATTCATGGTGTTGGTGTTGCTTTAATTGTTGCTTCATGCTCAAGAAAAGGCACAATAAACAAACAAAAACAAAAAACCACTGGGTTTGTCGGAGTTACTATTCCCATCATTTCTATTTTTAAGTCATCCATTTAGTCGTTTCAAGTAGATTTGCGCACACTCGAAAGTTTCACATTTGTGCTCATACTACACCCAAATTCTAATCCTCATATAAAAGCCGAAGCGACTACAAAGACGCATGTGCTTCTACCACATAACATAACTATATTCTCATGGTTCGAACTTTAAACCATTAGTTAAGTTAAAAGGTATCACAACCATCTCACGTAAGATGGTTTCATCCTTTCTATTAATGTGCTCTTAAGATTTGATTATATGGTAAGATTTAGTAGCATATAGGGTGTCCTATATTAGGTATGTGCATTTGAATTGCACACCAACCTACATTAGGGAATTGGTGGATCAAATTGTAGGTATTAGGTATTCTTTTTTTTTTCGTCATTTGATATGTCGGTCGTTTTAATTAGTAACAAGTGTAAGAACCATATTTAGTGAATTTAGAGGTGGGCAACCTAGGTTGCATTTAAGACACCTAATGGTATCATTTATGATATTCAAATCATAAGTCTATTAGTGTTGATGTCTATTCAATAAAGTGCTTTCGTCGTTGATGCTCTTTCCGATCTCTATGCATTTCATCTTTCCATCAAACTTCCTTTTCTTTTTATTTAATTTGATATGTTTTACTATATCTAAGAGTATAATGGCTAATTTCTTTTTTTAATATCGTCTATCTTTTTGATAATATACTTTATATATTAAATATAATATTTTTAGAAATTTTAAAATAATTTATAAAACAAACTTACATAAGAATCATTTTAAGTCAAATAGTTCAATAAAATTTACATTAGTCATATTGAATTATTAAATATTAATGAAGCCCAAAAGTGATGAAGTTATCAAGCCTAAATTGGGCCATGTTGGACCAACCAGGTTCATCCGAATTGTACGGTAGGTCTGATCACAACTGTCTAGTTACCCACACTGAAAGTAGTGACTACTGCCTGATCTAACCTTGGGCCTAAATGTGCTCAGCCATTCTCAGCTTGACCTAGAGGCATCTTGGAGTGGGCTCTAAATTATTAATCATAGCCCAAACCCGGTCTTTGCCCTAATTATTCTATAACTTCTATTCATTCACCGATATTTATTTTTTTTGAAAAGAAAAATACTTTTATTGATTCAAATTAGCGATAATCATAGAGGATGGAGCAACATACAGGTTAATATTATAATGAATCGACTCAAAGACTACACATTTGATATTACTGATAAGAACTGGGAGATCGACAGATCGTAAATATAAATACGCCGGGATTTAATTACGCTTACTTATTATCTCTGATCGAATTGTCCGTCTAAATGACCCACACGCAAATAAACACCGTAAGAAGATTAACAAAAACAAAAACCCTAACCTCATTTTCTCTCAACTTTTCTCTCATACTTTGTTTGGCTAATGTTAATGATTTTTTTTTTTTGTCATTTTTGGCTTGAAATAACCCCTCTACTCTTCTTTCCATGTTTTTTCAATAGTGTCAGTCATTCCACACAAATTTGCGCTTTATTTCGCTTTTTCGCGACGCAATAGTCGCTTTAAATAAGACGCTTACTGGACATTGTCGCCTTACGCTCATACTATTGCCGCCATCTTAATAGAATCTACGGTCATGCTTTAAGATGACGCTTCGATTTTTATCACACAAGTTAACGCTTATTCGTTGCTTTCGAATCTATCCGCACGAACAAAAGATATACAATCGTGGCATTACCATCAAGCCAATATTGCCAGGAATTCGAGTCACATTTATTTAAGCAATTTATAATACTCAAATATGGGCAAAGCTCTAATTGATTAATATATAAGACTTTAAAAATAATTCATTATATTATTAACCTATATATTATTTCATCATTTATTATAAAGATAAAATGATTGATACCGAATTCTATGTTTGTAAAGATAAAAGTGATTTCATCCTTAATTCTATATATTTCTATCGCATGACATACTAAATCAACGGAATTATTTTTCTCTTAAAAAAAAAAAAAAAAAACTTGGGCGAATTTGATTCACATGTTTAACTCAATTAATGTATTCAAAGCTTAATAAAACGTAACATCCGTAAAGTGTGAGCCAAGCCAAGTCAATCTTAATTCGATAGTTTATTACATTGTAAAAGTGTAAAAAAAAAAAAAAAAAAAACTTTTGAACTGAATCTCAGCAACTTAATTCTTAGTAATATCCGTAATTTAACACACAATCTTTGTAATACTCCTTGAAAATCTTCTAAAATATGTTAGTTAACGTACCATATCCCTTCACGTGAAGTAACCTTACCCTGATACCAATAGTCATAGTCAATAATAAATGATTAAACAAAATTTTAAATTAATTATAGTTCTGATACGATTTTTAATTACCTACTTGACCTCGAATACCATATTGCTTAGATTGCATCAATAGCAAGAAAATGAGAAGGGGTCGTGTAGGTGTATGTAGCATTATATAATTTAATCAATAAATTAAGATTTAATTAAGTAATAGTTTTGGGTGCATTGGAATCTTTAGGAAAACGACACTAAAAAGGAGGACACGAAATTGACCACAACAAAAAAAGTCTTATCAGCATTTTAACTCAATTTCGCCACTACCTACATATATGCCACCATAAAATATCCTTTCTTTTTTTTTTTTTTTAAGTTATTTTACTTTTTAAAATTACTATATGTTATAAAAATTAAAATTTCCTACCATTTATAACTTCACCGACCAACCATATAGATTTTTTTCGCTTTGAGGTTAAGGGACCCCATAACTTTAAAATATGTTTACTGGTAGCCGGTATATAGCCGATTATATAGCGCCAAAAATTTTCCTCATATCCGATGACGGGCCAGAATAAAACACCCTCACGCAGATACAAAACTCGCTGCAGCATGAGATTGCAGCATCAAACAAATAAACACCTCTACACGATCAAACGAATCGATCCTCACGGATTAAACGAAATTGATCCTCACACGCGCCATGATCGGCTTATCACCATTTCAGAAGAACCCAATATAACCATATGTGATATCGTTTCACTTTTGGCCAAGTGTGCTCTCTGGTTTTTTTTTTTTTTTTTTTTTTTGAAATGAAAAATAATTTTATTGATTTAAACTTGTAATATATCGATAGATCCAAGATATAAATTGCTAAGAACCATAAATAATGAAACAATATCCAAGTTGTTAGCATAAATCGACATAAAACCTATAAATTTGATAATATAGTAATTAGAATATCTATGACTCAAGTCTTCAACATACTGACGACTATAATATAATATCTTCGACTAATCGAATTTGTTTTGCCTATATGAATCGCACCCACATAACTAAAGTGTTGCAATAATACAATGAAAAGCACTGCTTAGTAACAAACTAATGACAAACCAAACGCCGCAATAAAACGAAGACAACACATCATAACAAGTATACAATAAATCAAACGAGAAATAAGACGGCTACAACAAGAAAAACAAAATAAGATGTAAATCTTTATAGAATAACCATTTATATAATATTAGGAACTTTTTTCCTTATCTAATGTGGAATGTGACAAACAATAATTTATATAATCTATTTTATTAAAAAGTATTTATTAAATAAAAAAAATAATTGTTTTTATATAGTGGGAAGGGATTCAATAATAATCAAAGAACCCACCTTGATTTGAAAGAAAAAGGGTCATTCGATTAAAGACCCCAATTTTTAAAATTTGTCAATTCATTAATTTTTGGTCTGATTTTAATAAAAATATTTTTATTTCACTATAAATATATGAAATAAAAAATAGCATTGTTGTTCAAAATTGTTTATTTTTTAATAAAAAACATATGAAATGTTAGATTCACTTAATGTTATTTGATGTTTTTTAACTTTTTTTTAAAGTTTTTTTAATACAATTTTTCTTTCTTTCTTTCTTTTTTTTTTTTTTGAAGAGGACATAATTTTGCTTTTAAGGAGAATAATTTTATTGATTTAAATTATTAATACATTAGATAGAAACACTTAATCAAATTCGTTAAAACCTGTAATGAGGTATGTATCTGGTGTGTTTTACAACACAATCATTTGCTTTAAAAACTTACACATCTTACAATTATACGACGACTGTAATGTTATACGATCTTAAATTCTAATAAACATAATGACGCATCACGACTGATTAGATTCTCTCGATCAAACACGTTTATTATCTCGAATTACTCCACACACGTTAAAACAGAACAAGACGACGAAACTAAATCACATATTAAGACGAAGCCAAACTACACGCGTGACAAAGACAATTTAGACAAAATATTGATAAGATTCCATGAAAACACAAAAAATAAATTAAAATGTAGATGATAGTAGGGGGTTAACCATTTTATCGGTTAAAACGATGTAGTTAGACGTAGACGACCGATTTCACGACAAATGCTAAAACAATCACTCTTCAATGCTTAAGAAAAATAAGTTAAAAAGAACAAAACGAGAGAAAGGGAGAGGTGACTTACCATTTTGTTTTTTAAAAACCTATTTTTATTGTAAAAAAACAGCTTTAGTATTTTTTTTTTTAAAGGAAAAATAATATTATTGATTCAAACTTATAATAGATCGATAGATCCAAAATATAAATAAATTTTTAAAATCATACATACCGAAATAATATCCGTTAATAACATAATAACCTATAAATTTACTCACAAATTCGACAAAATATCAATTATAATATACGCAACCCGCTTTTTAATATACTGATTTAATTATAATTGATATATTCGATTAATCAAATCTATTTTATCTGTTTGAATCGCCCCCATATAGATAAAATATCATAACAAGACGACGAATAAAATCACGTTGATAAAACAATGACAAACCAAATATCGATAAAACGACGATAACACAAAAAACAAAATAAAACTTAAATCTTATGGAATAACCACTTTAGTAAATAAGAAAATAAAAAAAATAAAAAGATTTTAAGGGATGATTTCAGATCAAGAATTAAAAAAAAATATATTTTTTTATTTGAGAAAAATAGGTTATAAAAGAATAAGACGAGAGAAACTTGCCTTAGTATTTAATTATTTTTTATTTTTGTTGTGGCGTAGAATAATAGAAATAGAAAAAGATGGAATTAGACGGAGAAATCAGCAAGGGGGGGGGGGGGGGGAGGGGGGTGGCGCAGGATAATGGGGATGGCGTAATGATAGTAAAATAATAAGGTGAGTGACTAAGATACGCATTATGCATGTCGACGAGGCTCCAGCTTGCCAACATGCGCACCCACCACCCACAGTCAGTCTCTCACGGCCACGGGCCCACTACAAATTAGTTTTAAATTCTCTTTGAATATATTCTCGAATTTTTTGGAAAAGAGATAATGTTTTCTAATTTATAGAGATTCGCTGCCACAGTCTAATCAATTACATCCTACTCACATTTATTATTTATAATCAAATATTAAATACTATGAATATGGTAAAAATTACAAAGAATGTGACAGGATAGACTATAGAGTATAGTCCAAATTTATTGGGTGGCTTTCTTTTCATGTTCTTTTTTTTTTCTTTTGACTACCCCCATGTTTTTTTCTTTTTTTTCTTGAAAACACTTATTGGACGTGTATATATATATATATTATCATTACATACATGTTTTGAAAGAAATGTTATTTTTACAAGAAAGCAGAGTATTAAATTGGATGATTTGATTAAAATATATTTTAAAATCTAAAATTTGAAAATCTAACCCTTTATTATTTTGATAAAAATATTTTTATTTTTTTATGTAAAAATAACTTTTTTCTTTTCAATGAGATATGTAAATATACAAAATGACAAAGGGCATTTTATCTATAAGGTTATTTCTCAAGAAAAACGTAGAGAATATTAGATTTGCAAATTTTGATTTATTTGTAGTCTTTGATCAAATATTTCTATTAAATTTATATAATTATGGTTTTTTTAAAAGAAAAATAATTTTATTGATTTAAATTAACAATACATTGATAGAAAAATAGAATCAAAATATCTAAATATCATGTGATTTGATTTAAACAACGCTGCGATTAATAACATAACGACCTGCCTAAAGTACTAAATATTTGATACTAAGCCTACATATTTAATATTACTATTATAACTAATATACATTTAATTTAGCTTTTGGCTAACATATTAACGAACATCGATTTGATTTGACTCCAGGTTAATATTTTTTTTATCATTACATACATGTTTTGAAAGAAATGTTATTTTTATGAGGAAGCATATTATTAAATTGGGTGATTTGATTAAAATATATTTTGAAATCTAAAATTTGAAAATCTAACCCTCCATCATCTTATTTTGACAAAAATATCCTCATTCTTTTCATATAAAAATAACTCTTTCTTTTCAATGACACATGTAAATATACAAAATGACAAAGGGCATTTTTATCCATAATAAGTCATTTCTCAAGAAAAAAACATAGAGAATATTAGATTTGTAAATTTTGACTTATTTGTAGTCTTTTAACCAAATATTTCTATTAAATTTATATAATTATGTTTTTTTTAAGAGAAAAATAATTTTATTGGTTCAAATTAACAATACATTGATAGAAAAATGGAATCAAAATATCTAAAAATCATAGAGGATGAAACAATATCGCGTTAATAACATAAATGAATCTATGAGCATCATATATTTGATGACTGCTTATATTTAGCTTTTAAGATATTATTACGATTTTAATATATAATACTTGGGCTTACAATATATTTGACGAATATTTGATTGATTTATCGCCGATCGAATATACTTACCGTCTGAAATATTATTCCTCACAATAAATGCTTTACACCATGACGACGTCGTACTTGTAAAGGCTATATATACCAAAATCCATTTTATTGTTATGGATATTTACTTTATTTTAATAAAATTATGTTATTTCATTTCAATGAGAATCTACATGAGCTATGTTTATATTTAAATATCACGACGCGCTGGTTTTTATTCTATATGTTAGATGATTTAAGGTATCGTTCCTAAATATACCCTAGCTTGACTATATGCGATATTAAAAGCCGATAGAATTTTTCGAAAATAAAACGGTAGAGACTCCTGAAGTTTACAAGATACAAGGGCAATCTTGTAATTTGTTAAAAAGGATATGAAAGTCATAAAAGAGGAAAGATTAGGGGTTAAATTAGAATATGACATAAGTTACTTTAGTAAAAAGGAAGTAAGTTCTTATGACTTAAAGGCAATTAAAGAAAACTTAAAACCAAAATGGAAGCTGCCTCTGCCAAAGACAACTTCCATGTGGGATCAAAATATCTATATTTTCGTCTCCAAAAGAGAAAACGGAGATAAGAGAAAAGGAGAGAAGAAGAGGAAGAGGAAGTGGAAGAAGAGAGAAGTCTGCCAAAGCTAAACTATATGAAATTATGGATTTAGCATGATTTTGGTATGGAATTACTTGGGTGTTGATTGCTGCGCTTCATTTGGACATTAATTTATTCCTTCTCTAGTGGTTTTGCTAGGCAAACATTCTAACTCTAGATTTAAGGGAAGTTTGGTTGAAAAGCCCTAGTTGATAATGAAAGAGATGATTAATCCTTCACAATTCCAAAGGATTGTAGAATTTTTAAGTGAAGTTTTGGCATGGATCCTGTGATTCTTTGCAAATTAAAAAGCTGTCATGAGTTGGTTGGGAGGATTCCATGTTAGTTTTGACGGCGATGCATTGTGAGCGATCATGGATGAAAGTGCATGAAAATTTGGGAGAAAATACACATTCTCAAGATTGCTGCGACACGTATTTTACACTCAACACGCATCGGTACACCTGTGAATCAACATGTACCCCAGACATGTTAGACATGCACTGGCATAATAATCGCTTCATTTCGACTGGGCCAGATTTTGAACATAACTTCGCTTCATTTTCTATCCGATTGGAGCGATTCAAGTGGCTAATTAAAATAGAATTCACAAAACCAAACATATGTAAATAAATTTACCTTTAATTTCTCGACCTGGGTAGCCCAAAAATTCACTCAAATCTGGGCCATGTGCAAGCCAATTCCTGCATCAGGTTGATCATAGAGAACCGAGTCGTTTTGACGAACTCAGTTTCTGCATCTCGATTTGGGTGATTCCAGTTGGAAACAACCCTAGCACTCCAAATTTCAAATGAATATAAAGAACCAGGGTCAGGTATGAAGTTAAGCCCCTGAAAAATAAGAAATTCAGATTGTTCCTAGTGTAATCCGCAAATCGGTCATTCAGACGAGTCGCTATAACTGTTCAGATGATCCAATTGAATGGATTCCAATTTCTAAGTAAAAATGTATCTCATGTAGTGACTGTAATACATGAACGAGGTGTGAATACGTATATTCCTGTATAGAGTAAAATGAAATGCCATATGTAAGAGGCATGAAATAAGGAAAGTGTAGGAAATGCAAATGTACAAATATGTTCATGATACCGAATTTGATATGAAACATGAAAACTAACTAAAATATGAACATGAACATGAACATGAAAATGGCACATGTCAAGTAAAACATAATGTGGCTAAGAATGCTTCATTATAAGATAGTAAGTTACCAACCTATAATTGTAGAACTACCTAAGACCAGCTTATTAAATGACACGTTATTCGTCCCGATACATTTCCTAAGATTCCCGATTAGTGCTCGACACCCGATTAGTACTTCAAGACTTCCGATTAGTGCTCGCACCCGATTAGTACTTCTATGATTCCTGACCGTTACCCTAAGACTTTGATTAATACTTCTAAGATTCTGATTAGTGCTACTAAGACTCATGTCCTGCTAAGTGCTACTAAGACTGTCTCCGACATTAGTGCTACTCAAGACTACATCGTATAGTATCTCTTCGTACTTATTGTGTCAGTGGTCCTACTCATTCAGATACTGGGTCTAGGAAGTCAAATATTATATGATAAGACTCGAATAAAGAATAAAAGTAAAGATCCACTTACCAGATTCGTTCAGAATACCTACATCTCAGATCTAATTAAGTCCTCAGAGGTACCTACTTGGCACTCTTTGTATTTGTAAACAAGTATAAGATCCTCGTAAGACAAGCACATGTTCCAGAATGCAAGTATAAGATCCGTGAAGACAAGTATATGTTCAAGAATATACGTATAAGATCCTCGAAATACCATAATAAGAGCAGTTCTATAGTACCTACGTACTTCAGATCCGAATAAGTTCTTAGCACTCCACGTACTCCCGTTTCGACAAGTTCCTGTAGTACCTACGTACTCTTGTATCTCGATCAAGTTCCGTAGTACCTACGGTACCAGATCCGACAAGTCCGCCGCATCTACCGTACTTCCGTGATAATGAATCTCGTAGTAAATTTATGGGTACTTTTTCAGATACTAATAAGCTCAGAATTCCTACTGAGTCCCGACGATAATAAGCCCGTATAAGTATAACCTGAATAGAATAAACTCAGAATTCTCACTGAGTCCCGACGAACATACGCCTCGTTATAAGTATAAGTCTGAAGAAACTCCGTAACTCCTATAGAGATCCGAATAAGTATAAGTCCAGTAGTACCACGTACTCCCGTGACAAGAAACAAGTATAAGTCCAAAGAAAATTTCCAAGGGTACTCTCGTATCGCGAAACAAGTATAAGTCCAAAGAGTGCCTGGCGGCACTGACAAGAAATAAGTATAAGCTCGTAGTACCCACGTACTCGCACGGTGAAAATAAGTATATGTATATGTTATGATCTCAGACCTACATGACTAATGTCCATACCGATATGTATCTCGTATAAGATCTCAAATACAAGAATAAGTTCAAGTATCACAAGTATAAGTTCTCAGAAGACTGTGATATGCTTCGTAGTATAAGTATAAGATACGGCACCAAAGATAAGTTTTTGTAGTACTTACTAGCACTTCCATATAAGAATAAGTTCCGTAATACAAAAGATAATGCCCGCCATATCTCCCCCAGAAATCTATAAAACCTATTGTGTTACAGAACCCAGATATAATGATTAAGTTTGTCGACGGCGCACCTTCAGATAAGCATAAGTTCTGTGAACTCCTATGGGAGATTTGAGAGAGATATAAGTACGAGTATGTGGATAAGTATCAGTCTGACAGAAGTCCGATATATATATATATATATATATGTCCTTTGGGAGTCCTGAATAAGTATACGTCTGATACAAGCATAAGTATGTGTCCTACGGGAGACAAGTATAAGTATATGTATAAGCTCAGTACCGTATACGAGGAATCTGAATAAGTATGTGTCCTATGAGAGATTCGTATAAGAATAAGTCTGCTATAAGTGTAAGACCCAAGTAAGTATAAGTTTGTTATAAGTATAGGTAAAAGTTCAATCCCGCATACGAGAGATGTGAACAAGCATAAGTTTGTTATAAGGATAAGTATGTATGCAAAATTGTTATATGATAACAAGTATATGTATTAGTCTGTTATATGAATTCGGCGATCCCAGATTCGTTAATGCTTTATGTTATTTTAGATTAAGATAAATGTACGTGTTTCGTGATAAGATATATTTCCCACTAGCGTAAAGCTTAGCACGGGTTTTTAATCCGTGTAGGTACAGGAGAAGATGTCTGAAAACATCCGCATACAGCTGGGCCAACACACCAGTAAGGGTTCATCCCAGTAAGTCCTGAGCTCTGAATATGTAATTAGAATGTAAAGTTGTTTTTGTATATGTATAAGTAAATGAGACTCAGTTATATGTGTCTAGATTTTGATGGACACCACTCCGGTGGTAGTTCTTTTGATTTGTATATAATATTTTGATTCTGTTATAAGATGTGGGCCATACCCACAGGTACCAGCTCGATTTAAAAAAAAAATCAGGTAAAGAGTCCCAAGATATGTCTCGCACTCGTCCCTGAAGATCCGCCACCAGCCCACCGGGAATCTGGGTGACATTTGGTATGTAGAGTTCCTACTTACTCGTAAGATCAAATAATTCCGTTTCAGGGAATATAAACTATTGGTTCACAGCTTAAATGAAATTTACACACCATTGGTAAGCAGATTGTAGCACAAGACTTCGCAGGGTCTATTCGACTATGGGGAATGACTTAGTTCCAACTTCAGGCTAGTACACTTCAGGTGTATCAACTAGACCAACTTAGGGTAATTATTTTTATATTGACATAAAATAATTAATACCTCATGGTTATTATGAATACACTACTTTAATATCAGATAATTAATAGACACGTGCATTTATTGTCAGTTATTTTGATTCATAAAAGTGAAATCTTTATAGATCAATAATCTCATGAGCTCTGATAATTCAGATTAATTGTATAATGAAAATTAATTATTAACGGAATCTACGTCATGTTAATTGGATTGATGATATCCCTTGAGGATACTTATAAATTTTGATTATGTCAAACCCTGCAAGTGGATTTTTAATCCAACATATCAAATAAGTTAAGTGGAAGGTCTTAAGGTGGTTATCAGATGTTGATTAAATAAAACTGTCAGTAATTTAATTTAATCAACATGTATATGTAATCTTAATGTGGGGAGATTAATAAGTATTTAATAACAAAAGACTCGAATTATACTTTCGAATAAGTGAGAGAGTGCAATTATGATTTTTTAGTGGACTGAATTATAATTAATATAAATAAGTTCATATATTTACATTGGGAGCCCTGGGTTCATTTGCCTTTTATAACTACTCAAATTTATTGAGATGCTACGTTTGGCACTACAAAGGAAACTGTATGTTTGTTCAAAGAGCACCAGAAAGAGTCACTCCCTTCGTCATATCGAGAGTAACAGGCGCTGAGTAATTGTTAATCACTCAGAATGCCGCACAGATCCAATCCAAGAATTCAGGGGTCGATTCAACTAACTTGAGTTTTGATCTGGATTGTTTTGTATCTCACAACATCCACTACAGCCCACAAGAAATCAATCTCGTTAACATACGAATTGTCGATATCTGCATAATCGAACCCACTTTTGAATCCAAATATATGAAACTGGCATGGTGCTGTTATTAAGACTAGTATGTGTTAATCCCTGTTAAAACAAGTTTGTCCCTATTATGGTCACAGTACCAAGATTTCATGTGATAATGTTTGATTTAGAATATATTTACATTAAATCTCACTACTCAAAATGTGACTTTTTATCACAATCGGTTTGTATAATTGTTAATGCTATTTTATTCAATCTAGTTTTTTTCTTCTTTGGTATTCTTTAATGGAGACGTAGATCAATGTAAACGTAATTTATAGCAATCCAGAACCTCCATGATACCAAGTTTTACATCCCGGTTAGTTGCTCAGAGGAGTTCATGGTGGTGCTGTCGTTCTTCGAGGCACAAACCCTACAAAGAGCTGCAACATGATCTAATACGCATTAGGGTTACGGCGGTTGTTTTTCCAAACTACGATGCAAGTAGTTACTATTTCAAGAGAAAATCCCTGATACAAAAGTCAACCCCCGCTCAAAAGGTGTTGCCCCAAACCCCAACTTCCAAATAAGTGTCTACATTCATTGCTTGCAGTTAGACCTCGATGCTTCGAGTCGGAGAATGACCATAATAGCCGGGCTTTTATCTTCTTTATGATTATTTATCTTACGGTATCTTTAATTTGTTAATTAAGTGATAACACGCGGGACAATGGTTATTGATGTGGGATTTATGTTTAATTATCTAGATTAAAAATCACACTTGGATAATAAATATGGAACAAGAGATCAAAATTCAATTCCCATGTTTTAACATAAATTATTTTCAAAGGGTATTGAAATTTTATTAGTTTCCTATTTATTAGTTTCCAATTTTGTAATTTTTAATTTATTTAGAATTAAACATATATATTTAAACCCTCATTCTTTCCAAATAACTAAGTGGGTGAGGTAATTTATCAAGTTTAAATCCCATGGTCTCCATCACTAGTTCGTTAGCAGATACAAATTACAAGGTGGTCGGGTCTTGGTACCTTCCTCCCTATCGAACTAATTGATTAGCGGACTCAATAAGTACAAACTTCCTAAGGAATAATTCTACTAATTATTAATGTGAATCACTTCTCCATATGAGGGATTCATTATGGAATAATAGATCTAGAATTAAGTGATGGTATACACTTAGCTATAAATAATAGTATCCTCTCCATCCGAGTCACTACTGTTATTTATAGGACCAAAGTTAAGTCATCTATTTAGTTTTGTTTGGCACGGACCGTTGCCTAGATAACAAGATTAATAGGAATTAGCCTGTCTGAACAAATGTTGGATAGTAGACGTCCTCCCATCGAGGCATGCTATTCACGGTGTATCAGGTTGTTGGCGGATTCATTTAAAATTTGGTAGTGGGAACCAATATTTAAAATGGAATTCAAAGTTAATATGCTCTTTATAAATTTTAAATTATGTGTTATTCTTAGGTTTTTATTATGGCTTTTAATCCACTTTGCCGTCATTCTCAAAGAAAAATAAACTTGATGGAACTAATTATATTGATTGAAAAGAACCTGATATTGTTTTTGACTGCCGAGGACTGTAAATTTAGCTCATTGCACCTTGCCCGCCTAAACCTCATGAAGGGGCGACCGAACAGGAAGCTAAGCCTTATGAGAAGTGGGTTAAGGCTGATGAGATGTCGCGGTGTTATATTTTGGCTTCTATGTCAAATATTCTGCAACATCAACATCAGTCTATGCCCACAACCTATGATATGATGATGAACCTCAAAGAAATGTTTGGGGATCAAACTGCTCGCTAGGGCAAAAAGGCTATGAAAGATCTGGAGCGAACACAACTACGTCGAAACTACCTGCAGTAGTAAGGGATCATGTTCAAGATGATCGTCTTCCGAATGAACTAGAGATCCTTTGAGCAAAATTGACTGGAATCCTGTGGTCGCATCATTCTCTAGTCATCAGATTTATATAATTTATCGAATTATAATATGAATAAACCTTAATGGACTTTGGCACAATTTCTTAAAGAACTGGTATCAGTTGAGGGCCTTATCAAGAAGCCATCTACTGTTCTTGTCACTGAAAGAGGTTCTTCTTCTAAGCCAAAAGGTAATAAGAAGAAGAAAAAGGTTTAGAAGCAAGTTCATGTTCCTCAAAGCCTCGACCAGCTACAGAGGATAAAAAGCCTAAGGGCAAGTGTTTTCACTGCAAGCAGTCAGGGCATTGAAAGAAGTAGTGTCCAATCTATCTTAGCAAAGTGAACAAGCAAGGTAAGTCTTATTCACTAGTGGTTGGGACATGCTTAGCGATGTTATCTACCGGTACTTGATGTGTAGATACGGGAGCCACTAATCATGTTTGCAATTCTTTGCAGGGGTTCCAAGAAACCGTGCAAATTTAAGGATGGGGCAGATTTATCTCACATGGGCAATGCTATGAAAGTGGTAGTCAAGCATGTAGGAGATTACTATCTTAATTTCGCGAGTCGATATTTATTATTAAAGGATTGTTTTTATGTACCTTCCATTAAGGAATTTAATTTCATTCCTAGTTTGGTTAAGGATGCAGATACGGCTTTGTTTAATGATTATGTTGTTATCAAGTTGAATAAAGATTTATCTATTCTCGTACATTGATGGACAATCTTCATATTATTAACTGCCTCATCACGCAACAAAATGAATTGAATAACACTAATGTTTTGCCATGTAAGAGAAAGGGACCTTCCCAAATGAACCAAACATATCTTTGGCACTTACGCCTAGGTCATATAAATCTAAAACGGATCTCAAGACTGGTTTAGAATGGACCTTTGGGTTCATTGGAATTGGAGGCACTCCCAGATTGTGAGTCTGCTTAGAAGGAAAAATGACTAGACGACCTTTCATGGCTAAAGGTTATAGAGCCAAAGAACAACTAGAATTGGTTCACTTTGATTTATGTGGACCCATGACTATCCAGGCTAGAGGTGGCTTTGAGTATTTCATCACCTTCATTGATGATTACTCAAGGTATGGGGTATATTTATATGACGCTACCAGAAAGTCCGCCTTGAGAAATTCAAAGAGTATAGGGCGGAAACGAAGAAGCATCTTAATAAATGTCTCAAGACATTACGATCTGATCGTGGTGGCAAGTACCTCTTGGGATAGTTTAAGGACTACTTGTCAGAACAAGGGATTACATCCACATATCTCCGCATCAAAAATTCACAACAAATGGTGTGTGTGCGTAAAGAAGGAATGTGGACTCTTATGGACATGGTGAGATCAATGACGTAGTTATTCGATTTTTACCTAATTCCTTATGGGGATATGCTTTAGAAACAGCAGCTTACATTCTAAACTTGGTACCATCTAAGTCAAGACTATTTGATGAGTGCCTAAAACACTCATGTCATACTTGCGTCCGTTCTACGTTTTTAGTCCGATTTTATATTTAAATAAGCGCATTATAGCCCGATATCTGATTTATGGATCTTATGTGCATTACAGGTGAAGTAGGTGGTTTTCGGATCATTTCGGGAGTTGTGAAAAGAAGAAGGAGAAGAAACTAGCAAAGAACGTCATGACGCTCCAAGAGCCAGACGCCGTTAATGTAAGAAAAGGTCAACGCCGCGACGCCATCGCACTTCGCCCTCGAATCATAAAAAGCAAAGGAGACCTAATTTGGAGATCATCGAAGAACGTGCGACTAGAGCGCGGAAAACAGAGAGCAGCGACTCGAATCATTGGAAAAGAAGGTATTTTTGTATTTCTTTTTTTCTCATAAATGACTGATGATTTATAGAATGATGCATATATTCAGTTCTACTATGTTCTAGATTTCTTTCTAGGGTTTTGTTGAACCCTGTCACAATTGAATGGATTAATGCTTAAACTGAGGCTATTCATTTTTATTTATGATTTGCACGATTGTCTCTATATCCGTGGTTTATATCTTTGGTGATGTGTCTCGTTCAACATTACGTGATCTTGCTGGGTATCCGAGATCGAGAGATAAGGACTCCTGCAGTGGATCCAATAGAGCGACCACTAAATCCCAGAATAGAGATATCCCGATTCCGAGAGTGGCGATTAGGGTTCGAACATTTATGTGACACCCTTTCTCCGATCCGACCCGACATGGTCCGACCAACCGGATGCCTCGATACTATTTAATCATGACGCCGGAATTTTTGATAGGATGTCAAGTGAGGGTCACTCTTTTTTTTTTTTTAAACTATAACCTTTTATCTTCTGATATTCATATAATGTTAAATAATTAACTCGTATTGGCATTCTCGTAGCAATGATTACAAAATATAAATACAAGTCCAAATAATATGGAAATGTTCAACATCTACACATTTACATCGGGTTACAAAAAATCCTCATATACAAAATGTAATCTAAAGGTCTTCCAAAGGCACCTATCATTGCAGGGCCTCGACCGCCGACGTGGATGGTCTGGTCCTTTGTTCTCCTCTTCTGTACCTACACGGATTGAACACCCGTGCTAAGCTTTACGCTTAGTGGGAATTAATACACATGAATGACCTCTATTAAGGGTCATCACCTTTCTATACAAATGCATATAACACATATAGCATGTACAGATTCTTGTCATCATATATATACTTTTCATAATCAGTTTACTTCTAACATCTTCCATATACTTTTCATGACAACTTGTACTTTACTTCTTATTCTTTGTAATCGTATAATTGTCATCACATAGCAAGTACGCTTCTATATCACTACGATTCTCTACATTTCAGATATACCCTGTAATTTCTTTTTATGTTTCATGTCCGTATAAACCTTAGAAGTGGATACGAAACTATAATCCATGAGGGCCCGAAGATATATATTCCATCAGATGAACAAAGGGTCCATGAGGGCCCGAGGCGCTCAGAATATAATATACCCGAAGGTATCGTCACCTGCCGAGACGTTGACTATCCAATGAAACGAGGGCATTTGCAGACCTTCTTGGGGCCACCGCGCGATCCAAACGGGATCTATCTCATCAACCCAAATCCAGGCCGGAATATCAGAACTTTATATGCTGCAAGACTTATTTTCCCTAATGTGCATGCCCATCTATCCTCTACCGTGTTCTAAGGCATAATCAATATGTATTTTATAAACAAGATATATCTCATATTCCCGAATAATAATTATTGTCATTCGATAATCATATGAGATATATATACAATCAGTTATTCATATCTTTACATTTTTCATACTTCATTATATGTATAAATAAATATGCTTACACTGTATACTTATGAGCTATTTATGAATTCATAATAGGCGTTCATAATACAAATAACTATGGTTACCTGTACTGCCTACTGTTTTCCGTGTTTTCTGGAACTAATATGAGTTCCAATCTTATCAAGCTATCTATTGATGAATTCTTGACTCAATGGGCTTTCCATAGAGTCCAAGAACACCCAAATCGGAGTTCAAACGAAGGAGATATGACCTTCCGAAGTTGGAGGTCATGCGCAGTCAGTCTTGACGAGCTGACCTGGAATGACGAGCTACACTGAAGTGACGAGCTCGGTTTGACGCCTTGGTCTGACAGCTAATATCTCCCTCAGGCATATGGATGGATTCTTGACTCAATGGGCTTTCCATAGAGTCCAAGAACACCCAAATCTGAAGCTCAAATGGGATGGATAAGACCTTCCAAGTTGAGTTCTCGCGCAGCCCGCCTCGAATGAGTCGCGTTCGGCCGAGATCATCGCTCACCGACGACCCTCGCTGACGACCACCGCCGACGACCACCGTCATTGACGACCCTTGTTTGATTCAATTTCGACGACCACCGTCACTGACGTCGACTCGGGCTGGACGACTCACCGTCGACGACCCTTGTTTGACGACTCCCGCCGGACGTACCACCGCTTCACGACGACCGCTGATTTAACACCGCTGACGCACTCACCGTTTCATTGACGGCTCCCTTTGTTGGATTTACTCCCGCTGATCACCACTGTTCATTGATTTAATTTCTCGTTTGACGCACTTCATTGATTTACCATCAAAGCCACCGACGACCCTGCTTCGACGACCACTGTTGGACGACCACTCACCCATTTGATCGCTCGCAGTAAAAGACCATAACTCGCTCCATAGAGTCCTGAATTAAGAAATTCAAAAGCCTAACATCAAGTTAATTAATGTGGCTACAATTTCGCTGCGGAAGGGACTTTACTGCCAAATTTCTTTATTTCTGGTTCAAAAACTGTCTCTAAGGTCCGGCTAGTTGACCTGAATTGCGTGAATCGAATTTCTTACCAGGATTTTGTACGCCGACCCCGCAAAGGGACTATAACTTGGTCTACAGAGCCCAAATAAAGAATTCAAAAGCCTAACATCAAGTTCATTGATGTGGCTACAATTTACTAGAAGGACTCACTTCGGAATTCCTTGTATTTCTGACCCAACAACTGTTCTAAGATCCGGGATACTGGGTATATGATCGATTAATAGAATTTTCCGGTTCAACTTGCAACTGTAATCTTTCTCACACCCCATATTTGGGGAGCCTTAAAGCTCTTCTAACTCAACTCCTACAAGAAAGGAGTTTAGAGTTCCTAAACCCAAACCATACACAAGATAGAGTAGTTCTAACCACGATCTAAACTCTTTATACCCAAAACTGACTTCCATACTCCCATAGTTTACATTAATACTTATTCATGGTTCCATACTTTTCTATACCAAATCATAATTCCATACCAATACCCATATTTCCATACTTTATGATACAAAATCATAGTTCCATAATTGTAATCTTCTTCTTCTTCTTCTTCTTCTTTTTCTTCGTATTTGTTTCCTCTTTTTCTCCAAGACCAAATAAGATATTTTTGGTCTTATCCTTATTTGATCTATCCCATTTTTATTTTACTTTGGTCCTCCAACTCTTATAATATTCAAATCAATTAGAATATTTTTACACAATCTCAAATCTTCTTTATTATTTGTAATTTAACTATGCATATTCCTATTTTTGTTTTTATCTTTATTTTATTCCGAATAAATATATTTATTTATTATACCCAAAACATGTTATAAAACCATAGGTAAGTAATTGGGGTGTTACACCAGCATTTCGCAGTATCGAAGCCTAGCGTAGATGCACCCAAACTTACTCATGATGCAAAGGGATATACCTTGAGAAAGGATATCTCATAGGCACGATCACCAATATCGAAATCATTAATAGATTGAATAGTACCTCTAGATAATAATCCATCAAAGGTATGTGGGAGACAAATCTCAGTCTTTACAAGCAAAGCAATTTCAGCAAGTTAATTTAGCTTTAGTTTTAATCCCCAAACATTAGCGCCATTATGAATTTAAGTCCGGATAATATTATAAGGCCAATTTCAGTAATCAACGCACTTCTCCCTGTGGATCGATATCCGTACCAAGGTACACTATATTACTTGAGCCGACGCGTGCACTTACGCACATAGGCGTACACATTTTACATAGCACAAATTGGCCTATCACTACTACTCCAATTTAATTGTGGACAAAACAAGCCTAAATCGAAACACATTCTATTGGGGTTGCCCAAAGACATGTGTCGAAAAGGGAAAACAAATAAGTCGAACCAGAGAGCTGGAAGTTTGTTTCCTTTGTGTATCCAGAGAACCAAAGGTGGTTTGTTCTATAGTCCAAAGGATCAAAAGGTCATTGTCAGCACCAATGCCTGGTTCTTGGAAGAGGACTATGTAATGAACCACAAGCCCAAAAGTAGAATTTGTTTCTGAAAAAGAATCGAGAGAGATAATTCAAAGATAAACTTTAATACCCATAGTGCAAGAGGAAACACCACAAGAAAAGTACCTCGACATCCCACGCTCTACCAGAATGGGAGGATTGTCGAGATCGGCGTGTCGGGAGGCCGAACCTATGGTCCTACCATCAACATGCCGATTGCACAACCAGAGGAGCATGACCATGATGGTTTACAAGAATCAGCATTTGCACAACGTACCACTGATAGTGCACAACCACAGGGAGTGTCTCGTCAGAATGGAGGGTTATTCACAACCCACGATATACACTCGGGAGAGTCTTTCGACAGATCCTACGAGCTGGGGATACCGATCTTTGCAACTATGATGGGCACTGGCATAAAGATGCGTATCTTGGAAAAAGGCTAAGTGAAATCGAGATGTAGTCCATGTACTCTAATCAAGCTCAGATCTTATAACCACCAAGGGATAAATCCCATTGGATGCAAGTGGATCTATAAGAAAAAGAGAGGACTTACTTAGTGTTGAAACTTTTAAGGCAGTTTATAAGAAAAGGGTTTACTCGTAAAAAGGGATCAATTATGAGGAAACTTTTTTGCCAAGAGCTTGCTGCTTAAGTCTATCTCGATTCTCTTCTGATCCACATTTCATTTCAACTATGAAATTTGGCAAATGCACGTGAAGATCGTGATTTCGAATGGGAATTCTGAGGAGTGCATCTATATGATGCAACTGGGATTTCATAGAAAAGGCCAAGAACACATAAGCGCAAAACTTAAGAGATCCATTTATGGACTTAAGCAAGTATCTAGATCTTGGAATACTCACTTTGATCAAGCCATTAAATCTTATGATTTTGATTAAATGTCTTGATGAGTCCTATGTGTACAAAAAGTGTGATGGAAGCGTGGTGGTGTTCTTAGTGCTATATGTGGATGACATCTGCCTACTGGGTAACGATGTGGGGGTATTATCTTTAGTTAAGGTATGGTTATCTAGTCAGTTTGATATGAAAGACTTGGGAGAACCTAGTCACATTTGAGATTAAGCTTCTGTGGGATCGCAAGCAAAGAATGTTGGGCCTATCACAAGCTACTTATATTGATAAGATTCTAGCCTCGTTTTAGCATATAGATCTCAAGAAAGGTTTTCTTCCTTTTCGATGGAATCACTTATCCAAGGATCAGTGTCCTAAAAAACTTGATGAGATAGAGAATATGAAAGTAGTTTCCTATGCATCCGCAAAGAAGCCTTATGTATGCAATGCTTGGCACTGCACTCTGACATCCGCTGGCCGCTGGCATGGTTAGCGTGATATCGCCTAACTCCTGGCAAGAACATCGATATCGTAAAACATATAATCAAGTACCTAAAAGGACTAGAGATTATATGTTAGTTTACCGTGCATACAAATTTAGTACCTTTTAGTATACATCTTAGACTTCCAGCTAGATAAAGATTCCAGAAAAGTCTACCTCGGGTTATGTGTGTTTACCTTGTGGAGTGTGAGCCATAAGTCAAGGAGTATCAAGCAATCTTACATTGTTGATTCCACAATGGAGGCCGAATATGTGGCAGCCTTAGAGGCAGCCAAGGAGGCATTTTGGCTTAGAAACTTCTTGTTGGATCTAAGAGTGGTTCCTTCAATGCAATTGCCTATTACACTTTAGTGTGATAATAGTGGAGCAGTTGCTAACTCAAAGGAACCTAGGACCCATAAGAAGGGAAAGCACATTGAGCGCAAATATCATCTGACTAGAGATATTGTGTAAAGAGGAGATATAGTGGTGACTAAGATAGCATCAGCAGACAACCTGGCAGATCCTTTTACAAAGAGCTTACCAGTAAAGAGTTTTGATAGGCATGTAGAGGGAATGGGAGTGAGATGTGTGGCATCGTGGCTTTGAGTCTAAGTGGGAGATTGTTAAAATATATATACCAAACCATTTTATTGTTATGGATGTTTATTTTATTTTAATAAAATTTTGTTATATCATTTCAATGAGAATCTACATGAGCTTTGTTTGCATTTAAATATCATGCATGTGTGTCTTTTATTCTACATAGTAGATGATTTGATGTGTAGAGTTCGGCTTACGCACAAAAGATCAAATCATCTAGCTCGTGGAATATGTTTATCGTTCACAGCTTAAATGGAATTTGACACACTATCAGGAGATTGTAGCATAAGACTTCAAAAGAGGGTCCGTTCTTAACTACGTAATGGCTTGGCCCAACTTCGTGCTAGTACACTCGTGTATTGAACGAGATCAACTTGGGGTAATTATTTTATATTGACACATAAAATAATTAATACCTCATGGTTATCATGAATACTATTACTCTTAATCTCGAGATAATTAATAGACACGTGCATTTATCAAGTTGGTTATTTTGATTGCAAAGAGTGAGATCTTTATAGATTAATAATTCGTGAGTTGGATAAACGTATTAAATGTATAGTGAATATTAATTATTAACTAATCCACGTCCCGTTAATTGATCGATGATACCCTCGAGAATACCTATAAGTTTTGATTATGTCAAACCCCGCAGTGGATTTTAATCCCGACATATGAAATAAGTTATGAAAGGCTCCACAGATATCGATGTTGATTAAATAAAACCCGTCGCAATTTAATTAATCCACCTGCATATAATCTAATGGGAGATTAAGTATTGATCAACAAGAAGCTCCAAATTATACTTTCGAATAAGTGAGGGAGTGTAAATTATGATTATTTAGTGGAGTAAATTATAATTAATGTACATAAGTTCATATTTACATTGTATTCTTAAATCTTACTGCCTTTAGGGTCCCTACCAAGCAAATTTATTTATATGCCATGTTGATAACCTCTAAGAAAGGAAAAACTCCTAGAGGCAACCGTCCAAAGGAGAGCACCTAAGAGGATCACTTCTCTCGCTCTAGCATTAAATACCAGAGAAGGCTTCTGAGGGTCGAGCACCGCTGCAAATAATTTTATTGAGACTAATCCGCATGTGATCCCTGTGCATGAATTCGAACTATATCCCCGTAACTTTATTCGATTGTTTTTTGTGTAATCAGATAACATCCCGAACATACCCCAGCGCTTGACTTGTTTGGGGTATATTAAAAGTTAAAATGAGAATTTTCGAAATAAAATAAGAGGTCCTAATTAATAATGGAGCCAAGGGTAAATTAGTCATTTACCACTTTAGGATTTAATTGTCATAAACTGAAAAGATGGATGCCAAAGTAGAAATTTAATAAGTTATGGGATTCAAGACAATTAGAGAAAAGAAAGAATAGAAATAATAAAGAATGGCAATATGTAAAATGGGAAAAGAGGCTAAAATGGTTTACACAGCAAACATACCTTTTAACAAACCCATGGATAAGACCAAACATTTGGGTCTCATTTTGAGAGAGAGAACCGTAGGAGAGAAGGAGGAAAGAGAGAAGAAGAGGAAAAAAGTTAGGCCAGTTGAAGAGAAGAAGTTATAAGAGGAAGAGAGAGCCAAGATCAACAAGGTATAACTTGATTTTGTATGCAACTACATGGGCTTTTAAAGCTTTAAATTGTTTTCCATGTGAATTTATGGTCATTAGTTCCCAAACCTAGGGTTTTTGGTTAGGTTTCATTCTAAACCAATAATCATGGAAAGTAAGGTGAATAAAACCTAAAGAGTACAAGCAAAGTATAGAATCCTCCCTTTAAGGATGAATTCATGAGCACAGGTGACTGATTAGGTTTAGAATAAACCCAACAAACTTTTTGAGTTTGACTCGAGTATGGGTTGTGACCCATATTAGAGTTGTGTGGGGAAAATTCATGGAAGATTTTGAAGAAATATATGTAACAAAGAGGATTTGAGTAGAAAAGGATCATAAGATGAATTTAGTGGTCTTGAAGTGTTCATAGTTTGGACGTGCTCAAAATATGGAAAATGCGAAAAACACACATTTTAATATTGGCGATAAGACGGGTACACCTTGAACATGTACCGGTACATCTTGTGTTCTCGGGTCATTTTTGGTCAACATGTACCGCACATGTTAGACATGTACTGGCATATTCTGCCTCATTTTTCTGTTTCAATTACTAGATTACCATAATCTTGCTCATTTCTTATCCGATTTAAGTGATTCAAGTGGCCAATTAAAATAGGACTCATGAAAACATCCAGAAATAGACATCATCAAATTATGGAATTCAAGTGGGCTCAAAATCCACTCTTCGAAGTGTGACTACGTGGTAAACCAACTCGTTTCGTGTTACCTAGAGAAGTCCGGTTGAGCCTCGGACGAATTTGAGTTCCTAAGGTTCGAATTAGTGATTCAAGTCGAAATAGAACCTTAGCACCTTAGATTTAAAATGAGTATAAGGGACATAGTTTCAAAATATAAAGTTAAGACCCCGGAAAATGAGTAATCGAAACTGTCACTAGAAAAATCTGTGAATGACTAGTTGGCATGAAAATGCCATAACTTTAGCTCGATGATCCGATTGATTGATTCCACCTCATAAAAATAGATTCAAGGAGGAACAATATATGAATGAGGTGTGATTTCATACACATCATACTATATAAAATACGGGCGCTATATTGCATTACTACGAAACAAGCAAAATAAAGAAAATGCAATATGTATAGATGTGTCCAAGAAAACATGAATATGATATAAGTCATAAGATATGATAAGATAGATGTAACATGTCATAAGATATGATAGTTCAAAAATACCGAATGATAAAAATACATGAATATAAGCTTTATATGATGTAAACATATGATATTGTCATACATAAACGAATAAGATGGAACACGCTAGGAACATATGATAGAAAGACATAAAATGATAAAGAACGATGTAGATAAAGAAAAGATGACAAAGCACAGTGAATGAGAACATGTACATAAATGATAGGTACATATATGAAAATGAATGAGTAAAGTCACATAATAGGAATATGTAAAGTACAAGAATAGCTAAATCATGATAGAAATGTATAAATGATATAAAAGAGATATGACTATATGTAATACATATATGAGAATCGAATATGAAACTACAAGATATGAGAATTAATACTGAGTAAAGTAACGATATATATATGCATAAGCAAATATGATAACAATAGTTATTCATGCTTATGAGATACGTATTTAAGATGCAATAAAGTTTGATTTATCTGCTAGATCTGTAGAGGGATGATAGGCATGCTTATAGTAAGATACAAATGTTTGATATCTATATAGATATTTGAGGTCCTGCCTTGGTGTCAGAGATTTTGATGATATCCCGTTTAACAAAAGGTCTTGGTATGGTTACCATTGATAGAAATCACTCGCCTCAGATAAAGGATAGTGTTCCTGGTACGGGATAGTATATATTATAGGTCAATTGGTTCTGATAATGATGATAATTCTAGTATTAATGTGAGAGAGATCGTCTGCCTCAGATAAAGGATAGTACCTTTCTGCACACTCGCTATTTCCTAATCCACTTCTATGGTATTTGCATACGAAATAAAAGAAAAGGAAAAGTATATACAAAAGGAAATGCATATGAAAAGTATATAATACGATATGATATGAGAAGCATAGCCTGCTATGCGATGAGTACGTGCATAGCTACAAGAATAAGAAGTACATTATAACCCGATATGAAAATAGTATAAAAAACACAAGAAAAGTAGGAATAGTACAGATAATGTAGGATATGAACAAAGACAAGATGAACACCTATAATAGGAAAGTATACAATAGTACAAGTATGAAAGTGAAGAATGAAATAAATCATAGAACTGAAAGATGAAAAGATATAGACTGTGAGACATGCTATGTAACTCGACAAAGAATGTGAATATCAAAAGACATATAACAAGTGCGAAAGATTAACACATGACAAGCATGTGAATATGTAAAGTACTCGAAATAGGAATACGTAAAAATTATAAATAAAGGAGGTGCCAAAGACATAACATGTAATAAAAGACGATACTTAATGTAATATGCGATAGATAAGATTCAAAGTTATATAGAAACATGTTTGGGGATATATAATGCATATGTATAAGCTTGTGACAACAGAATTAAAGGCCGGTCCATGCCATGCTCCCACTAAGCGAAAGCCTTAGAATCTGTTCTGAACTATGGGAAAACAGAGAAGAGAAAGGTGAGCACGATTTAACCCACATCATCACAACAGGTCAACACATCAATGGGGTGGGTCCATTGAAGATTTCAGATATCAGATAAGTCTTTTTGTTTCTTTTGAAACAATGTAAATGTTGAACACTATTAAACATGTACATATATAAGTAATTGTATAAGTAATGGACTCCGTGATATGTGTATAACCAGATGGACATCACTCCTGGTGTCCTTTGTATAATATAAATGATTTTACACATCAACTGTCAAGGCACCATCAGTGACAGGCACACCCGGTAAAGAATGGTTAACGAGAATTCCAAGAAAGATAAGATATGGTGATAGACTCGGCTCCGCGCCCGACTTTTACGCTCTGGATCCGCCTAATCTGCCCGGACCGGACGAGTATGGGCGTGACACCCGTATCGCGCACAATCACTATGTTCATGGAGCACCTAATCCTCACACAGACAAGACGATGATAACCTCACATCGTACGCATCGACGTGTAAATTACAAAAACAAACGAAAAACCTGTAATGCATGCAAATAGTCTCATTTTATTAAAAAGAAAATAATAAATAAATAAAGTAAATAAATAAATAATAATAAATAAATAAATAAATAATAAATATATATATATATATATATATATATATATATATATATATATATATATATATATATATATATATATATATATATATATATATATATATATATATATATATATGGTATATATATATATATATATGAATGATAATGTGCAAAAATATTTAGTATAAAATTAAGAAAAATGAAACTAGAGTTTTAGAATTAGGAGAGGGATACAATAGCTTCATAATTATAAGTAGGTTTTCAAGCTCTTTTAATCAAATAACCCAAAATAGTATGTTTCTGTTTAAATTTTCTTACTTTTATCCTATTTAATACCCATATGTAAAATAATTTTTCATCCTTACCAACAAAAAGAATTTATAGATAAGGCCACATAACGTGGCCCACATCCAGTTGTATTCTTGTTATTTATTTTTTATTACAATAATTTAAATTAAATATTATTATTTGATATTTTTATTATCTTTATGTGATTGAATATTACATTTACTATAGTAGATGATCCTTTTGTAACTATATAAAGTTTGTTCATGCCATAAATGAAATTTTAAGTGAAGAAAAGTTAAAAGTGATTATATACCAATAATTCAAATTAGTAGAAAAGCCATAAACGTTGCCACGTGGCTTTTGAAGTTTTAGGTTTTTTTGGGATTATAGTTTAAAAGATGTGAATCCACAAAATATGCAATCAAGGTGTTTTGTTTGAAAATAGATAATTTTATCGATTTAAAGCATAATATAAACGATGGTAAAACACAAAATTAAAAGCTGTTAAAATCTTTAAGACGACACAACATACAAGTATCAAGAAAAACGATCATCTCAAGGTCTACATTTAATAATTCAAAATACCTAAAATACAAGATTCCGTGATATTTGATTTAATAAATCTGATCTCGACGATTTTGTCTAATCAAATTTTGTCATATGAATCGACAACACAAAAACCCATGAAAAAAATCCACTATTGACGCATATGAATATACTGTCAGAATAAGTCGATTTATAAACACAATCGTAAAAAACATGAAAAAAAAATAAAGGCAAACAAATCTAAGGGTTTATTTGATTCATATTCTTAAAAACTATTACTAAAAATAGCTTTTGAAAACACAGACAACACAATATTGGTGTTTTCTGAAATTTATTATTGTTATCTAAATTTAACGCATTCAAATTTAATGTTTATGTATTTATGTACCAAATCAAACATTTATCTCGTTATTTTTGTTTTTCTTATTCTCTTTATTTTTTTAAACTAAATAACGGTTTTCGAAAATAGTAAACAAATGTGCCCTAGCATTTTTTTTAAAAAGCAAATCAAAGTCTAAAAATATATCATTTTGGATAAAAATGTCCGTTATAATGCATTGATGGCACAAAAATGCTCATAGATTTAATCATCATATGATAAATCTCGAAAGGCGAAAGGCGCTATTAAATTATATCACATCAAATTAATCATTATATTGTTCTAAAAGATCATAAAATAATAAAACTCTATCATAAAATATAACCGTATTTTGCCTGAACTAATTTCACCATCTCACGATGTTATTAAAATTTTCGTGAATATTTTGGTTTGAAATGCGTAGATTTTCAAAATTACTGAGAAAATAACTTTAAATTTGTCCATTTTAAACTCACTTTGCTTTTCTTTGGAGATGGTGTCAGGGGTGTCACGTGTGGGTCCACAATCAGTAACGAGAGAGAGCCAAAACGGCACGAGTCTGTGATCTGTAAAACCGGTGAATTCCAGAGCATTTGTGGACAGCTGTGGTATTGATATTGTGTGGAGGTGGTGACCGTGAAAAGAGTGCGCAGGCGGCGGCGGCGGGGCGGAGGCAGGGTGGCTCGGCGCAGCCATGCTTCCATTCATCTGTGAGGAGAATCTCGAAGCCTCGAATGATGATTGTCGCCGTCGCATCCTCATCGTCCATTTTCTCTCTCGGGTTTGCGCTTTCTCTGCTGGCTTTCCTTGCTTCTGCTCATATTATTACTGGTAAGTTTGTTTTTCTCTTTTATTCTTTCATTTTTAGTTACCGGTTCCAGTTCTCTTTCACAATCTGTTTGGTTGCTGAGAAAAGACTGGAATCAGAAAGAAAAGAAATTGTAGGATTTCATTTGTGAAAAATAAAAAGGTTTGATAAAATGGAGAAATCGACTGAAGTAAGCCGGATGGTTGCATGCTTGGTTCTAGTATTCTTCTTTTCTTTTCTTTTCTTTTTCTATTATTTTTTTGGCTCTTGTTTTATCGGCAACCAAACAGAGCAAGTACACCTCCCGAGAAACAATTATTTCGAATCTCTGAAACATGTGACTTCCGGATTAATTCAGTTGAAAGATTAATTTTTCCTTTTTATTGATCATTGACATTCACATGATACCGATCTTGTGTGCTGGATCTATTCTATAATTTTATTTTTTAAAATTTTTTTTCTCCTACATTTTTGCCCCTTTTTTGTGTGTCGCAGTATTTTTCCTCATTTGCATAAATTTTTTTCTGTACTCAAATTCCTTTGATATGCAAAGATGGAACATGCACTGTTAACAGGGTCTTGGATTTAGACGCATGGCCATGGCTATGGAAAAACTTTGAGATGCGAGTTTGTTTGCGTATGCCGAGGAACAAACTGTAGAGGATTAAAAACTGAATTAAGTAATAACTTTCTGATGATTTGTCTTGTAAAAGTACATAATTTCCTGGTCGTGTTGAAGAGGACAAGGGGTAAGGGTATTGTAGGTTTTTTGTAAGCTGGGTGGCTCTACATGCTTTCCTTGTAATTTAGTTTCTTTAGCATCATTATAAATATTACTTTTATTGTTGTTGTTGCTGGTGGTGGTGGTAATATGCAAATGATGAAAATGTACCTTTTTGGACCCATCTTTTGGTGTTTCAACATGAACATGCATGCGTACTTGTTTCAATTGCAATGCTGGAATTCTATGACATTATTAGGTGTGTTACTGAAGATACGGTGGGCAAAAACAGTGATTTATTCCCAGAAGTTCTACGGGAGGAGGCGGTGGCAAGGCTTTATGAACTTGGAAAGGTACTTAAGCAAAAATCCCATCAGTGATTAGCAAAGTTGTTACTTTGATTGAACTGTGTTTGGTATGATTATTAATTGAAAATTTTCATCACTTGTTTGCCAAAAACTAAGATGAATGTTTCTGTCCGATTCTCAATTTTTTTTTTTTTTGTTTGATTCACATTAGTCAGGAGAATTTGAAAATGTTAATGTTATTGTTTGTCTGATTTGACAGGTAAGTGATGCTGATGGCTATCTTGAGCGGACCTTCTTGAGTCCAGCATCTATAAGGGCAGGAAATCTTATACGAAAATGGATGGAGGATGCCGGTTTGAGAACGTTAGTATTCCATCTTTGTTTCTGAGTTGCGTTTTGCTAAACAAGACAACACTACCGCTCATTTCCGTGGATGGACCAAATTGGTAATATACATGGTCGAGTTGAGGGAATGAACTAAGTGCTGATGCTTTGTTAATTTGGTTCTCATTCGGTGATGCTTCACACTCATCTTTTAGTTGTAATATAGTTTTATTTTACTTTTCCCATTTGACTTGTTAACAAAAAGTGTGCATGTGGGATACTAGCTGACAGTTCTTCATATTTTGAATAGGATACGGTTGTTGATGCTGGAATATTTGATGGGTCACTAGGCATAATTTCTGCAATATCTGTGTTGAAGGTTCTGAAAATCACTGGCAAGTTACAAAAGCTGAGGCGGCCAATTTTGAGGTGTGGACTTCTAGCTTTGGCTGCATCATTTGTTGAAAATTTTTGTCTGGTGCCTTGCATGATCTCATTATATTATTGTCCAATAAAACCAACATAAATGCAATCCTTTGAAATTGAAGGCTTTTTGTGCTTTTACAGCAAAATTATCATAATGGACTGGAAATTGCTTCCAGAAACTTGAAACTCTTGAGGTTTTGAAGTGGTTCTAATTCTCACGATATCATGTTGAGCTTCTTCTTGAAACCCTTCAAGGTGATTGCATTTAGTGATGAGGAGGAGTTAGGTTTCAGTCCACCTTAGGAAGTGTTTTCAAGGCTAGCTGGTATTTTACCAGCATCGGCCTTGCAGATATCCGACAAGAGGTTTTCATCCTGTGACGGGTTGTATATTGTTACACTGTTTAGTTCTTTCAGTATATTTATGCACAATCCTGTTCAGTGGTGTGACAGTGCAAATGCTCAAGGGACAACTCTATTGAAGTTACGGAGGAAACATTGTCTCAACTGAAGTATGACCTGAAGTCTGTTTGGGGTTATGTTGAGGTATCTTGATCAGTGCTGACTGTATTGCAGAGTTGTGAGTCCATTATGGAACTGAATTATTTTTAGACTGGGGCAAATTTAAATGCTTATTAGACTTCTCTATTGGTTCCATCTGCAGGTTCACATACTGAACAAGCGACCGCCGGCTGAAGGGATTGGTCTTCCTCTGCAAAGGCATAGCTGACAGACACGACTAAAGGTATTTGCTCTGTGTTGACTTTTAGATTTTGGACTCATTTTTGATACAGTAGCATATATGTTGAGTTGAACCACGCTAATCCATGAAGTTATTGCAATAGGGGGATTCGATCTGCATATAGAGACAAGCTAAATAATATAAATCAATCGGCTGATCCATATGAATTTTGGTAATGATCAACACCATCTAATAGCATGTTTTCATGATCTGAACGGTTTGTTAAAACTTAAGTTCTTTCAGTTAACATGTCTAGCTGCATTCATGTTGCGGAGGTAACAGTGAAGGAGGTTCACAGGGGCATGCTGGAACAGTCGGTGATGTCAATCGTGGGATCCCATGGCTGCTGCTGCTGAACTAATTGTTCTATTGGAAAGCCTTTGCAAACATCCCAAGGACTTTCTGTCGTATGATGGTCAATGCAATGGTTTTGAATCTCTTTCCGGTTCCCTGGTCTGTACTGTTGGAGAGATATCATCCTGGCCAAGTGCGAGCAATGTGATTCCAGGACAGGCAAGATTTTCTTGTCCAGATACCAGAGGAGAGTTTCTTTATAATTTGTTTAGCAATGAAACTCCTCATTGCAGGTAACATTTACAGTAGATTCGTGCAATTGATGGCCTTTTAGGGCGTGAGGCCATCCTTTATAGGTTATCCAATCGAATATGTATCAAATATGCGAGAGGCGTGCTGTTTCTTGCACCATTGAGCGAAAGGTGAGAAACTTCTCCAAATTCTGCATTTCCTTGATTTTAAATGATCAACTCTCCTAAAAGCTCAAGTTTGTAGGATTTGGGTTTGATATGAATATCATGCCTTTTAACATTCCATCACCTGTATGATTAATAACCTATATTGTTGTGTTCCATTTCAGCATGATGCAAATGCTGTGATCTGTGATGCGGAATTAAGTACTCAGCTGAAGTCTACTTACCCAGCATACTCCGCTCAAAGGATGTGGCCCGAGAGATCCAGGAGATGATGTGCCTGTGCTGATGAAGTGGAGCAGGGCACGACGCCATGGCCATGTCCCATCTAACCAAGGTTTGTGTTCATTCTCGTTTAATGAGAGTTTGTTTGATAGTGATTTTTAATTTTTCCAACACAAAATAATTCTACTGGTAGAAGCTTTCAAGTGCTAAAAATGTTAGAAATGCATGTTAAAATCACTATCAAATGGATTCTTAGCAACAACAATGATTAAGGGCCTCTTTGTTTATAGTTTTTGAAAACTGTTTTTTGTTTTGAAAAACAAGGAGAACAAAGAAGACAGATAACACATCTGATTCACAGTGTTTTTGTTTTGAAAAACATGGAGAACATAGAAAACACTAAACAAGAACTGATAGTGATTTTTAATTTTTCTAACACTTGAAAATAATTATTCTCATACAAGTTTTTCATATGATTATAGAAAGGTGAAATGCATGTTAAAATCACTATCAAATGGATTCTTAGCAACAATAATGATTATTTCAGTTGAAAACTGTTGTTTGTTTTAAAAAACATGAAGAACATAGAAAACACTAAATTCAGGGAACAAATTTTTCTAACACTTGAAAATAATTCTTCTCATAGAAGTTTTCAAGTGCTATAAAGGTTAGAAATGCATGTTAAAATCACCATCAAATGGATTCTTAGCAACGACAATGATTAAGGGCCTGTTTATTTATAGTTTTTGAAATCCGTTTTTTGTTTTGAAAAACAAGAAGAACAAGGAAAACATAGATAACACAACACGTTTGATTCATCAGTTTTATTTGTTTGTGAAAAACCATAGAAAATCTTGGTCGAGAGACAAAACGGTTTTTAGATAACGCTGATGGCGTTCTCACGTGTTTCAAAAGCAAGAACCAAACGGCTCTAAGCTTTTTGATTTAGTGGACAGAAGTAGTAGTATTATGAGATGCAAGTGTTTGTCGAACAGGTTGGGATGCTGTTTGTGCGGTGTCGAGGGGGAATCAGTCACTCTCCGGCGGAACATGTGTTGGACGATGATCTATGGGCTGCCGGCTTGGCCATCCTAGCATTCCTTGAGACCCACATTTAATTATCTTCCATTTTAGTCATGGACGTGCCTTGAAAATAAACCGATATCTCCTCCTAATGGATGATTTATGGCCATAACATTTGTACATATGTAAAACCTCTTTGTTAGTAGCAGCTTGGATACTTAAATGTGTCCATTTTTGTTTTTGTAACCGTGGAAGTCTGGGTCAATTTACGTGCACCTCAATTAATCCCATTGGGTCTTGAAGTCTTAAAGTTAATGGTCGGATAAATCCTTTGTTTTAACGACGCAGAGACTAGATCCATTGATATGTCATATGTTGTCTTGCCCGTTGGTAAGGTGAAAGTGACTTCTCTGTGAAAATATTCACCTGTTTGGATGTTTTCATCAAAAATCACGCATTACTGATAATAGGGGTTTCCAAAAGTTAGAGGCTCGTTTTGGGATTCGTCAGGTAAGGGTCAAAGTCAAGTTCAAGTCTCGAACCCATTTTTAGAAGAAGTGGGCTTTGGGCCTTTAGACACAAGCCACAATAGGCTATACGATCACTATGTAATTTTTAAAATACATAATGTAATTTATTTATAATATATGTTTTATTCAAAATTTATTATATAAGTTAAATAAGGAATAACTTAGTAAGTGTATTAAATTTTAAGTTAGATGGAAAGATTAAAATAAAAAAATATGGATTTAATTCTTGGTTGACAAGCCAACTCATCTTGAGTCTAATGGAGCTTGTCTAATACAAGACTGTGGACCTTAACAAAAATACAAAACTGGCACATTGATCGATTAAAGGGCTGTGGCGGAAGACCCGACTTGAGTTGGGCCGTAGGTCTTAGTATCACAGGTTGGGCGGCTCAACACAGCATATTGGAACTCCCATCTACTAACACTTCTCTTCTAAATAGTTAAATGAGACATTTTTATGTTTCAAAAAATAATAAATAATCATTTTTATATAAATTTTTTAAAAATAAACACACGGGGAAATAAATCGTTAGATTTTCTTATGTAACGGGAAATAAATTGTTCAATTACTAGTGATAGGGTTTAAAATAGGCCTTGACCCACCCTCAAAAATCAGGAGCGGGTTAAAGAAGACTTATAAGAAGGCCCAGTAAAACGGCCGGCCCACGACCTTGAGCTGGCAGGAACTGTTTCCTCCTCCTAAGTCTGAGGCGACCAACGGCTAAAAACCCATATCTATCATCAGTAAATCTCCCCTTAATAAGGGTAAAATAATTAAAATAGCGCTTTCTAATTATCCGCATTAATCGGCGATAGGAAAGAAAATCCCAATCGATAGAGAGTCGTGTCACGTCAAATTGGGAAAATCACCCACTATAAATAATAGGTCACCCCAGCGGTGAAGGTACGAAAAATTCACTCCTGCAAGCGGTTGTCTTTTCTTTACCTCGGAAAGAACTAGCAGGCATCGGAAGAGAAACCCAGCAGGCGGCTGCATGGATCCTTTGTTCTTGTTTTTGCGAGAAGAATTGCCGATAAGAGGCAGTGGGTGGCGAAAGCGATTCTAGCACGCTCCAGTAGTTGGTGGCAGTGTGGTTTGGTGTTCAACTCCGGACCTGGCAGAGCAGCGGCCGGTTCCTTTACAAATCAAGCGATCTCTGAAATGGCGGTGGTATAAGCTTCGGAACACAAGCGGGAACGCGCCAATCCTCTCTGGGATGCAAAGGCGAAGCCCGATGGTGGGCGGCCGTGCCGGGCGCGTTAGAAAGCGATACATGCTAACAGACTGAAGTTTGGGCGCCGTCTCCTGACCGCGTGATAAGGAATTAGAGCAGCTCACGACGGTGGCGCGTGATGCGGCAGACTGAAAGGCCACAATATCGGCCCCCTCCCAAAGGAAAAACGGCCACACCGGCCCTCCAGAGGTAAGTAGAAAGCATAATCGGTAGAGCAGGGACACGATCCTTACTTGCAGGAAGAGGCGCGCGAAAGCAATACTGGGAGGAACATTAGAAACGATACGGCCTTGCGCTGATTGAAAACCCGGGTGCGGGGCGATAATTGCAGCCTCCATGTGTGCATTCCTAGCGCGACCATGGCCTAAGGGGAGGAACTGAGGAAAAACACCTCTACTGTGAAGACCATCGGGACAAGCGCCGACTCAGATCTCCCGGTAGGCCTCCTGTAGTGACGACCCAGCCTTGACGCTTCATCGTGCGCGGATTCAGTGCTAAAAAGGAAGAAGGTTCGAAGCATGAGCAGCATCCGCGGAGTCGCAATTTGTAAAGAGCCCGGGAGCTCGGGAAGTCCCATGATCGTTCGATTCTCCGTAAAGCGGCGGCATTAAAGCTACCGCGCCTTTCGAGGAAGTCGATCGCGAAATGTAGCCACGGGGCCCACGTCGCTGGGAGCCCATTTGCTCAACAAAGGCCATATAGCGCGGGCGATTCGGCATGGCGGGGTGTGAACCTCGATGGCGCTCGAGTTTTCGAAACTCGTTGCTCGGCCTTCAAAGGCCTTATGGCAGTGGTAGGTTGGCTCAGGCCGAATTAATACGGAGCCTCGTATTTCGGCATTCAAGAACTCGGCCTTTCAGCTACTAAGGCCTTGTAGCGGGATATAGTTGCTTCGGGCATATTAGCCGAAGCCTCGGCGGCTAAGCGTTCGAAGCTGGCCCCTTTCGTAGGCCTTGCAGCGAGTCGGTTGCTTTCGAGGCAGAATAACCCGTGTGGAGCCTCATTTCGATTTTGAGCTCATTTCCCGAAAAAGCCCATCTCTTGCGTAGCCCCGGTTAGCTCAGCGAATTAGCCCCGCGAGGCCTCTCAGCGGCTCAATTTTAGAGCTCAGCTACTCGAGAAAGGCCATGTAGCGAAGCGATTCCGCTCATGTGTGAGTTAGCCCGCGGGCCTTAGCGACTCGGTGGCCAGGCTGGCCCCAGCCTTGCTAAGGCCTTGTAGCCTGAGGAGCGGTTGGCGCTCGGCGAGATAAGCCCCGAAGCCTCGCGGCTCGCGGCGTTAAGAGCTCGGCGCCGACTAGGCCTTCCGAAGCCGAGTTCAGCTCGGCCCGAATGCTTGCGCGGAACTCGGCGGCTCGGCATTCCAGAGCTCAGCGTTGCTCAGCGAAGGCGCGCGGCGCGACGATTCGGCTTAGGTAGGTCAACTGCGAAGCCTCGGCAACTTAGTTTTGAGCTCATTTGCTCGAAAAGGCCATATGGCGTAGCCCGGTTCAGCCCAGGCGGTGGCTCCTGAAAGCGCCCACCAGCGGCTTCGATTTTAGAAATATTTACTCCAAAAGGCCATGTAGCCGAGGCGATTCGGCTTCGGGTATATTAGCCAGGCCTCGGCGGCTCAGCATTTAACGGCTCATTTGCCGGCTAAGGCCTTGCCGAAGCGAGGCGGTTCGGCTCGAGGCGAGATAAGCCCGCAGCGGGAGCCTCGGCGGCTTAGCATTCCAGAGCGAGCTCGCTAAGGCCTTGTGGCCCCGGGAGCGGGTTAACAGGCGAATCAGCTTGAATCAGCAACTCTGGCATTAAAATGGCGCTTCGGCCAAGGCGCCTTGGCCGGGAGCTACCAGTTGACTGGTGAATTAACAGCGAGCCTCAGCCAACTCGATTTAAAACTCGTACATCTGACAAAAGGCCATATAATGCGAGCTTGATTCAGCCTGGCCCGATTAGCCCACGAACCTCAGTATTTCGATTTTCAAAAACTCAGTATGCTCGACAAAGGCCCGTATAAGCGAGAGCCCCTGATTTAGCATAAGCGGGGTGGCCGCGAACCTCGACAACTTCGATTTTGAAGCTGGCGATGAAAAGGCCATGTAGCCTAAGACGATTCGGCTCGACGATTAGCCCGCGAACGCAATGGCTTCGACGTTCCAAAGAGCTACGACTTCTCAGCTAAGTCCTTAGCCTAGGATCAGGCGAGTTCAGCTAAAATGGCGGATTAACTGCAAGGCCTCGATGGCTCGGCGTTAAACTACCATTTGCTTAACTAAGGCCTTATAGCCCGGGGAACGATTCGACTCGGCGGTCGCCACGGAGGTATGGCGAGCTCATGTTCAAAACCATTGCTGACTAAGGCCTTGTAACAGCCCGGGGAGCTAGTTGACTTTCGAGCGGATTAGCCAGCGGGCCTTAGCGGCTCCAGTTTTGAACCTCGGCCGCTCGACGGGCACAGTAACCAGGGGCCGGTCATTTCGAGCGGGGCGGCCTGAAGGAGACACAGGTGGGAAAGCGAGGTGTGAAAGTGGGGTACATTAATTATCAAAAAGTGTCAAGGCGAGAACAACATTACATTTTATCGGGTTCAAAGCCCCGAGGTTGATAATAATGGTGTGGAGAGCTCGGGCGTCGGGCAGCGGAGTTAAGGCGAAGGTGAAGAGAGGCGGGCCTTAGGCTGGGGCGGGGCGGCTCTCGAGCAATCAACGAAGGACTCTTACGCTTCGTGGGGAATATCAAAAATTAAGGTCGAGCTTGGGTGGGCGTTAGCGACCCTCCTGCGGAAAGCAAGTCGTCGAAGCCCCGCGAGTGCAGGCCTCGTCCTGACGCTATGGCTCGTCCCTCTGAATGAGAAGAACTACGCCTGCGGAGGTCCCCTTGCTTGCATGACACTTATCGGTCGGCGTTATTAGAAACTCTTAGCCCTCGGAAGCTTAGCGGCGGGTTGATCTAGCATCACTGCTTTGTGGTAACATCTCTAGCAACTTGCGACTCTTCCACGACTTCTGTGACTCGTTACGGGCGGTTTGCGGCTCATCCGCAGCTGCCGCCGGCTGTTTGGCGTCTGCGCGGTCCATCACGTACGCGGCTGGTGCGGCGGTGCATTTCTCGCGACATAAACTGCCTCGCTTAACTCTTGGCCGCCCCGAGGCGCCTCGTTCCGCCAGCCGGCGCTCGCGCCAGTGATATCTTAGGTCGGACTTGCCCGAACCCGAAGCTTCCTCCGTCGCCTTTACGCGGCTAAAACCGCGAACAAGCCGGCGACTCGGTAAGAAGCCGCGCTTCGCCAGCTCTGGCGGCTTTAGCGCGACCCCTAGTTGACCAGCGCCCCGCGAACTTTTGAATGGGTAAGTGCCTTCCCGATACACAACATAGAGTCAATACGCAATTCAAAACCAAGATGAAGCGAGGCCAAAGATACGGGGAACTACGGAGCGACCCTTGGAGTGATAGGGCCAAGCCTCCTGTGGTGGGCATCATCCAGGCCTCTTGGTCGAGAATCCCTGAGGATGGATGAGATCCGCGCCGGCGACAAGCTCCGCATTGGAGCCGAGTCCTCATCTCCATCGGCAGGCGCTCCTCCCTAAGTCTTCCAGTACCAAGGAGGCTCGGCGCTTTGCGCGGAGGACTCTGGCCCGAGATAGGCATAACCTCAGCGGGAGGCTCGTAAATCTCAGAGATCTTTGACAGCCTTTGCGGAGAGGCGAGCGGAGTTTGCGAACTCGGCACAGCTCTGACGCCGAAATTTGGAGATGTGATGCTAGCCCGCCTTGCACTTGGACACGGACGGGTGATGAAGAAGGCGTTCCCGACTGGCGGGACACCGTAGGATGAAACCTTCTTGAGGAATCTGAGACTTTCGCTTCCGCCGAGGCCTCTTGGGCGGCTTCTCCTGGCAAGCTTTCCTTAGTGGAGCTTGACCGCAGAGAGCCTCTCGCGGGAGGAACTTCTCATAACGGATGGGTGAAAGCTTGCGCGAGTGAAGGTGGGAAGGATTCGAACAGACCCAGATATGTCGTCTGATACAGGCTCCAGCGAGAATAAGCAGCGGGAAAGACCGCCGGCTAACCCAAAGCTTCACCTCCTTGTCTTCGAGGCTAAGGTCGGGGCAGACTGTCGAAGGCACTGACAATGCTACGTTAGGGATACCACCGGGATCTGACTCAGACCAGAAGCTAAAACAAAAAAAAACGAAAACTCACGTGAATTCTGGGGTGGTCGAGCAGTGAAGAACACCGGTGTGTCTTCTGGTAAGTGGATCATACTCCTGACGACAAAAAGTAGAATTCTTCGATGCAGCGTGGGAAGAAGGAATCAGGATGATCGAGCGGATATTGGCAACAGATAAATAAAGAAAGCCCTCTCTTTGACTTCCTTCACGTGAAGGTCGGGAGAAGAGAGAAGGAGGCTATATGAACACCTGTGTGCTTGTCTAAAGACAATTCTTGACCCAGCCAAAACACCTCGAAGTTGGGGCGAAAGCTGAGAAGGGCAGGCGTTGAAGTGTTGCGAACCCTTTTATAGGGATGTGGCAACGGAGGTCATTCTCTGAGCCACCTCGAAAAGCACACCATCTTGGGCCAGCGACTCTAAGAGGTCGATCGAGTCGGGCGGCAGACGCAGCGGGGACCTATATCGTCTTGCGAATTTCCCAGCCGCGGCTTGACCTGCTAGGACCCACTGGGCGTTATGGCCAACCTCAGTGTTTTTTGACCCCGGTGTTAATCATCAATTTTGTCCTTGCATATAGGGAAGGAGGTTCCCCTAGAACCTCTCAGAAACGGGTGTGGCTAAACGATTAGACTCGCCACCCGTCCATCCTGGACCATACTCCATAGAGGAGCCACCCTCTATACGCAAAGAAGAGGATCGACCCGGACCCATGGAATACACGAAGTTGGACAAAAACCTAACCAGGCTAGCCCTAACGCCTCGCAACACATTTCTAAAAGACAAAGAAGGAAAAAGACATAGCGGTCCTAGGAACAGAACGAAAGGGACGACCCCAAGTAGGGTATTACAAAACACTAAAAATTAAGACAATGGTGGAATGATTTCAGAAAAAAGTTTGAACTACATGAAGAAGGAAAAAGCTTCAATATCGAGGAGGCCATGATACGGCGATCGGAGAGGATGTTCTTAGAAACTAAAGAACTGGGGCGATAGGCGTGAAGGTCGAAAAGTCATCATTACCACGGGACATTGGCGCGACCAGCGCCCAATCAAGTGGAAATACTGAGCAACCATGTATGAAATCACGAGGGTGGGCGCAGCGTGGGGTTTAAGTAGGCGCAGGCCGCCCCTCACAAGTGCAGGAGCGGGATTAAAGGGGCTTATAAGAGGCCCGATGCATGACCACGACCACGACGAGGAGCCCCAGCGGGTCAGTTTCCTCCTCCCAGGGCGATGTAGCCAAAACCCATATCTATAAATTGGATCGATCTCCGCCAATAAGGAAGTAGAATAATTCCCGATAAATCTTTCTAATTATCCCTTATTAATCGGCGTGATAAGAAAATCCCAAATCCGATAAGAAGTCCGTATCACCATCAAATTGGAAAAATCACTCACTATAAATGTGAGCCTTGCAGGTGAAAGTTACACGAAAATTCACTCACTAGCGGTTAGTCTTTTCTTCCCAGAGAAAGAAATGACTTAGGCATCGAAGTTTAACGTTGAGCCGCCGTCATTTTTGTTCCTGTTTTGGCGAGTCAACGTCCGAGAGCGGGCCAGAGCGGAAGCGACGATTCGGCATGCTTCATTATTGATTCCGTCGAAAAAGCATCATCAACTAAATTTTCTTATTTATGATGATTAGAAGATGATTATGTCAATATGAATATGGTAGTCATTTATACCTTGTAGTGCCATAAATGGATAAGATTATTCTGATATTTTTAGGATATTTATGAGGTTGTTTGTTTTTGACTTATCGAAAGTTGAATAACTTTTAACATTAGGCTGTTTGTTTTAAAATTTTCACAACTTGTGTAGAAATTTTTAAAAAAGTTCTAAATAGAAAAAGTGAAAATGTTGGTTTTTACATTGACAAAAGTCGTTTTCATAGAAAACAAGACAAACTCAGTGTATCTTGTGAGGAAGGGTGTAACACTCACTAGCCAGGGATGCCAACGGGAGGGTTTGAGTTTGTGTGGTAAACTATCGCATTTCGGCTCGTTTGTTTTGATTACGAGCAGATACCGTTTAAAAAATTAAACGAGGATGGGTGAGGATAGAATTCTGGCCATTTCGTTTACATTTTGATTTTTGTTTTTATTTTTATATTTGATTTTTATTTTTATTATATTAAAATTAATATATTTCATAAAAATAAAAATATTATAGTACATAAATTATTTATTAAAAAACATTCTAATTATTATTATTATTTATGTTAAAGTATAAAATAAAATAATAAAAAATATTTTTAAAAAATATAATCGGGCGGCGGGAGTAATAATATCGGGCAATCTGATTTGAGAAAAATAAACCCCGAGCCACTAAAAATCTATTACGGAGTTAAACAGGGCTATCTAATTAGAGCGGGAGTGAGGTTGAGCGAGAAACCGAAATAATACGTCTGTTACCATCTCTACTCACTGCCAAATTTTAAACAAATAATTTATCTTAATCTTTATTAAATCTTTATTCGATATTAAACTAAAAAAAGTTTTATTCAATAAAAATAAAAGCCACCTAAGAGTATATCTTACTAAAAACTTTATTAATCCCCACTAAATTAATAAAAAGTATAATATTCTTTAAATTATTTTATCATTATAATTCTTTCATTAAAAAAATCTCTTACCAATAAAACGATGAATAAAACCTGATGTGGAAAAAAGAGTATGATATCATCAATATATATATTTATTGATTTAGTCGTGCATAAATGATTATATTTTCTTTCACATTTGAACTTGTATTTCTCTTTTTTTAAAAAGAGATAAATTTATTATATTATGAAATAATCAATAAAACCAAAAAATCTACTTCTAAAAAAATTTAGAGAGTTAAACATAATATTGAGGTTAATAAAGTAAAATGAATCAAATCCACGTTTTATTATTAATGCTAAAATACCTAGATTCTAAATTTTGTGTGTGTCTTCTAATGATAAATTTGTTTGATAAATTCTATTATATCGAACTTACTATCTGACGTGCTGAGAAACTCACGAAGAGGCCCTAGCCCCATCGACGATATAATTACTTGCCGCAACGTCGATGATAAAGCATGGCCATGGCTTGGTCGACGATAAAACGGCACAAAAACAAAGACAAGCCAGCGAATAGGTATGGAAAAATTGCTTTTTATTATTGAAAAAGAAAATCTAGACCTGGAAAAAAAAAATGATGGAAGAGATAATTTCAGGCCAAGAATTGTGAAAAAATCACTAGTAACCTGGCCGACGAGGCTGAAATAAAGCAGGGAGTAGATAATTTAGTTGTCGATGTGTTTTTAACTTGTATATCCCTTAATATTTGCATCTTAATAATATTATATATTTAACTTTTTTAATGTATTCAATTATAACCTTTTTACAACAAATCTACTAAAAGTATCACGTGATTAGGATCTATTCAAGCATCTCAGAGCTCATGGGTAGAAATTCAATTTTGGAAAAAGGGTGTCGTAATTGGTTAATCGAATTTGCTACCTGATCTTAGGATGATGACGTTTCACCGTTGGAGATAGTCTCTCATGAAATCTAACTAACGCGTAAATTCCGTCGAATTAAGAGCGATCGAATTTACACACACATTCGAGCATCGTGTAGTTCGGGTCTTGAAGTAAAACAATTTTACGATCACGACGAAAAGTCACATATAACACGTACTCATATTGCCATAAGTGGTATGAGTAAATAGTAAAAATGGGCTGGCTAGAGATAGTCTTGAATGTGTGAAAGAAAGAATAGTGGCATTTTGGAAATTGTTTTAAATGAAAAAAGACAAATAGGGGAATAGTGTCTTCCCCAATTAAAAGTTATAAAAAACGGGCAGAAGGGCTGGAGACGGAAGCGTGATTTTCATTTTAGTTTTAGAGAAATGGCCGAAAGCCTCTGCAGTTTCGGCCAATCCGTAGTCGCGGAGTCTGGGAGCGAAGAAAGGGAAAGCTGGCTCTCTGTGGAGAGCCTACGCGTGGAGTACGGTTAAGGAGTTTAGACAAACTCCGTGAGGTAGGAGATTTCATCTACTTAGGTTACTTTGTTGTGTTTACAATATTCAGTTGGGTTGAGGCCTTGAACGGCCGTTTGATCGATCCCAAAACTTGGGACCGGAATTGTTCAACAATTTTTAGAGCGGTTACGCGCGGTCGGTGGGTGAGGGCTGTTTGGAGTTAATTGTGTGTTGATTTGTATTAATGATTGCTTTGGTATATATAAGGCCGATAATGACCGTGAAACCCGGGTTCACTAAGCGAGCGGAGTGATTTGATTTTTGAATGGCTGCAGAAGTTCTGCCCAGTAATGTTTCATCAAAATCTGTTTGTGATCTTCTGTTTGTTCAGTGTCCGTAAAAATTGTGCGCGTCAACGATCATTAACACATGACTGTTGCGTTAATGCGCGATGCATCATTGCATTACCGCGTAGTTAATATGATTAATTTTATGGCGAGATATGTGTGTTTATATATTTACATGTGACATGAAGCGTAATGGAATTGACATCGCCATTGCCAATAATGTAGGAGCACCCAGGATGATAGGAGTGAGTCGTGAGGTGAGTCTAGAAAATGGTTTTGGAGGGTTGTGCAAAAACTAAATATGATCGGAGGTAGTCCATACTAAAGAAAAATATCAATCGTCGGAGCGGCTCAGATTGATATACATCGGAGGTAGTACTCGATAATGTGTCGTCGGAGGCGGTCTAGTTGATATATACACATCGGAGGGTTGTCCACAAACAAAATAACATAAAAATTCTCATCGAGGAAGCAGGTGTGAGTGTGAAGTCGATGAGGACTGGGTATGAGTTGATAAGTTAGACATTCAAGTAGGATTATGCATTTTGCTTGAATGAGTGTTTATTTGGAGCGTTGCCCTTTGCGCCAGGTGGAGAGTGGCCGGCTGGGTGATTAAATGCCGGGCATTAGCTCGCCACGTAGGGGATGCTATTTTGCAGGTGCGGGAGCGTGCGAGAGACGAAGGCCTCGATCCACTCGAGGCCGGGTTGTGAGAAGAAGCCGGGTTGCGACTTTGATGATTTATACATGTATTAAATTCTGTTTTAATATATGTGTATAAGTAAAACATTTGAACTCATTCTTTGGATATAGTTGGATTCATAGTTGGTATGTTTATATGGAGTATTGTTTGATGTTGGCCTAGTGGTTTGTTTCACCTAATGTTTGTGATTATATTGAATTTGTTTGGGACAGGTTATGTGCGGGGTTTTGTATTTGGGTAGAGCTCTGAATTGCAAGAGACTGCGCCGGTTTTCGTGAAAATGTGGTCACCCGACATTCACAGTATTCCGCGGAGTTGACGGGTAGTGGCAGATACACCGGGTTTAGGCGTCACGAGCTCGTCAGGGCCATCACACTGTAGATCAAAATGTGGCTCGTGGAGTCGGGTCGAATTTGGGAGCCCGTTGATTGGTCCAGCGGGCTGGGCGGGCCAGGCTTCAAGTTTTATATAAAGCCCACATGCCTAGCAAGAAGACCTTTGATGAGTGGGCTTTACCAACTTTAGGTGAGAGGCGAGGCTTGATGGAGCGAGAGCTTGAGGTGGGCCTTTGTGAAGGCAGGTAAGACCTCTTAAAAATATAAATTTTTTTTGTGGCATCCTCAAATAATCAAATATAAAATTTTTAGATGGTCAAATGGTATTTAACTACTAAATCATGATTAAATTTATCTTTCCAAAAATCATGACTTCAAAATTTTGAATAATATTTTATTAATAATTTATATATATTAATATAAATAAATATTCTTAACCAGTGAGTGAAAATCATATGAATAAGTAATAAGTTATAACATAATGAAAAAATTATAATTTATATGTAATATATAAAATTAAGAGAGAAAAGAAAATAAAAAGTCGTTCAACACATTTAAATAAGCATGGGTTAAGGGTTCAAGTCTCTATAGAGACAATTTCCTATATTATAATTATAATTAAGTGGTTAGTTATTAAAAAAAAAAAAACCTCATTACCCGAATGTCAACAACCCATCCCCACCCCCCTCTTCCCACCCCAAACTCATTACCCAAAAACTCATTTTTAGGGTTTAGTTTCTCGATTGGTTTCGATTTCATAGGTTTTTTTGTCCACCCCTACCAGACACCCCCTCCCTCAATCAATCACACCACCAACTCTACCAACCTCACACCTACTCAATTTCAAATTTTTTTATTATTTCCATTCACTCCCCCCTCCATTTTTCTTCCTACTTCACAATCTTTAATTTTTTACCAGCACATTATGATCCATTTGACCATTGAATTCAAAATTCCACTATAAATATCTAACATTTTTTATTTTTCCACACACTCTCCAATCTCCATCTCAAAAATTCTTTTTATTTGCTCTCATGTTGTTTATGATCTAATTTTTCACTATATTAGGTGCCAGTGCTGACTCAATTACTCAAATATTGGTAGCTTTTCTTGATTATCAATTTAGTAACATTCTTCATCTTTACCTTTTTTATTATATTTTATTTCTATTTATTGCATTTTATTTTTTGTTTTAAATAATATTTATAATAATTTAAATATGGATAGTGCATGTACATCTTCTTCCACTCAAGTGAATCATCAACAAAAATTTATGAATGTATGAAATTTTTTGATATATAGAAATAAAAATTTAGAAAATAATAAAAATAAATTATAACAAAATCTCATTTGTGACAATTTTTGGTAATTGGATAAAGTGCTGGTACAAGTAATCTAAAAAGACATTATAAACATTGTAAAACTAAAAACAATGTTGATATTAGAAATTACATGCAATTAGGTAATTATGAAAGTAAAAACTTAATAACATTTTCTTATGATGAAATTTGCTTGTCAGAAAAGTGTGATTATATAATAAGTTGAACAACCTTTTAATATGATAAAACTCATGATTTTCAAGAATAATTCAAAGAGAGTTATTAACCCTCAATTTAGAAGTTGAGTGGAAATACTGAAAAAGAGATATTATGAAAAAATTTCATACATAAAAGAAATTTTAAAATTATGCAAATTTTGAAGGAAAATTTTTGTTTGTGTATGATATTTGGACATCCTTAACCCATGTTGGTTTTATATATTACTACTCATTATGTTGATAATGAATCGCCAAATTAAATAAAAAGAATAGTTTCCGTTTTAAAACAATAAATACTCCACATAATGGTAAAATATAGCAACTTTAATAAATGGTAAATCATAGAATTAGATATATGTGATAAAATATTTGAATAACATTAAAGTGTACTTCTAATAATGATGTAGTAGTGCATATATTAAAACGATTTTGGAAAATAAAAGATAACCATAGTAAATTATTTCATCTACGTTGTTGTGCATATATTTTAAATTTGATTGTAAAATATGGATTAAAACAAGTTAATAGTACATTATAAAAAATTAGAAACATTGCATATAGTATTGACTAGTTACAAAACAAAAACATAGATTTTTTTTTAGTGTTGCAAAATGTCAAATATGAAAGAAAAATATTAATTTAGACATACTTCTAATTAGATGAAATTCTACTTACAAACTTTTTAAAAATATAGAAAAATAGTACAATTATATGAAATGCAATTACTTGAAAGTAATGGTGTGATGTAGATCTTGATATACTAAAGGAATTATGATTACCAAATTGCGGATCTTATTCGAGATCTTTTGAAAATTTGATATTTCAATAAATATATTTTATAGATGTGTACTATCAACTTTACATAAGATTATGTACAAATAACTGTATGTACATTATAACAAAGATATTATCTTTTGAAATGTTTATATAATACAGTTTAACAATGGTTGAAAAAATTTAAAAATATTAGGGATAGATACCATTACTTTATTTTATTAGTTTAATTGTAGACCCTAGATTAAAATTTGAAGCTTTGGAAGAATGGTTACAAGTTATTTATTTTGATGATCAAATTAAAATTGAAGAAAATAAAAATGAATTCAATTCATCATTATTATATTTATATAATAATTATAAAGAAAAATATAGTAATAGTATTAATTCTGTATTAAATCCTTTGTCTATATCTGCATCTCACCCTTTTTATAGAGTGTTTTTTGAAATATTAAAGCTGAAAGAAAGACAACAACTAAAGTTTTCCAAATGATACAAATAATATAAATAGATATCTTATTAGAAATCTAATTCCTTTTGATAATAAAATTTTGATATTTTAATATGATGGAAAATTCAACAAATAAAATACCCAATTTGATATATTATTACACGTGATGTATTAGCCATACTTGTAAGTACTGTTGCATTAGAAGTTGATTTTAGTGTAGGTGGAAGAGTGGTAAGCCAAAGGTGATGCAATTTGTTACCTAAAGCGGTTGAATAGAGAAGAATGTTTGAAGATTGGAAGATAGGGACAAAGATTACATGATTCTATTAGAAACCACCTTGAAATGACATGTGAATGGATGCATGATAGTTCCCCATCACACACAGGAAATGATGAATAAAATATTTCATTAAATGTGTATGGTAATTTTTTTATTACTTATTTTGTGGTTGAAAAGTACAAATGATTGACATATAAGCAGAAAAGTGCTAACCTAGTTGGGATGTACTTATTTTGTAGTAATGTAAACTTTTCTCACACTTCCAAATGTAATCATATATTGTATATTCAAGGGTACCTTTGCTTTTAAGTGAAAGTTTGATGATAATAAATCAATGTAAATGGTAAGTTTATTTTTATTTAAAATTTCATACACAATTTAAACGAAAAAAAGCTAAATGAAGGAAAAAGGCTGGACCTATGGGCAGGCTGGCTTAAAGGCGAGGCCTCTGGGACCGGGCATATGGGTCGGCTTACAGGCCGAGTCAATGGGCGGGCCTACGAGCCGAGCCGGGCCTCAAATGAGGCCAATGGCCTAGCCCATCCAAATATGGGCTTCAATTGAGCATCAAGCCCCGGACTTTTTGGAGATGCTTAGATCTATTAAATATCAATCCGAGTGCATTTATAGTGATATAGAAGAACTTCGGGTAGATATTCTTAGTTTTTAGCATTTTATGAATCTTTATATTATATAATTGACAACATTATTAATTGCATACATTCATAATTTACTTTATTAATTATCTTAATATAATTTGAAAATATGACAAGTATTGTTTTCCTTTATTAATCTCTATGACATTGTTGCACTATCATAGATAAATATATACTTTCTTTGTAATTAAACTTTAAAAGATAGTGACAATAAAGAAGCTTGATTCAATGGTTAAAAAATTGTAGGCGGATCATAGGAAATGACCATGATAGTCTTCTTGAAAAGAACATAATAATATAACATGCAATTATATATATATATATATATATGTAGGGTGCTCATAAACCGTCAAGCCAAATAATTGGTTTTTAAAATTAATAGGTTTGGATTTGGTTGAAATTTTGCAAGCAGGCACATCGGTTGGTTCACGGTTTAGAAAGTGGCGATTAGACGAACTAACCTAACACCATATATATTATAAATAGTTTTAACCCAATTTCACATCTTTCCACACACCTCTTCTTCTCCACCCCGTCGATACCTCTTCTTCTCCATCCCGTCGACCAAGGTTATTTTCTTTAGATTTCATATCTCTTCATTTTCTTTCAATTCTCTTGAATTTTAAATTGTCCTTTAAACCATGATTCTTTTTTTTCTTTTTCCTTTTTTTCCTTTCATTCTTCTTTTTGTTTTGATGGGGGGTGGGGGTTGGTTTTGATTTATGGGTCTTGTTTGCATCATCTGCATCTAAAGGACTTGAATCTTTTGATGATAACCAACCATTTTTGATAATTGAAGGACCTAAAATAAAGAAGAGAGAAAGCAGCATGAGGAAGAAAAGGAACAAAGTACAAACTTTTTTGTTCTCTTAATACGATGCATGTCTTGCTTTGATCATAAGTGGGGAGTTTGTTTGCATGTCGTGCAGTCGGTGTGATTCTTAATTTGCTCGAAGAAAATTAAATAAATTAGGCCAGAAAGTCTTGAGAAAATCGGGGAAAAAGTGTTCCTTGTTTTCTTGGTCTTTTTTCTTTCACTCTGACGTAATGGGATGGAGGTCATAAAGATATGTGAGTCTATACGGTTTAGGTTTTAAGAAGATGATACTTTTGGTTTTTTACGAGTTGGCATTGTGAAGATAAATATATTCTTAGGGGTTGTAGTTCAAACAACAAAAATATCTAAATGCATTAATAACATACCTCAACATGGATTTTAAATCCTGGTGAGGAGTTGTAAGAAAGGAAGGATTCATTGTTGGAGGATCAGGAAAATCCATATCATTATAAATAATAGTGTTATTATTATTATTGACTTAGATACATAAATTCTTCAAAGTTGTTCAAATAGAGGTTCACATAACAAATTTATCTAGATATGACCATAGACTCTCTAGATGGTAGTTCCATATTCAAGTATTTTACAAAACCCTCATGCTTTCCCTAACACCTTAATGGCCATATCTTGGATTGAACACTATGATATTATATGGTATATATCATTTATTTGTTTCATATCTTGCTTGTTTCCTTATTAAAAGCTTGTTTATATTTTAATTTCAATTTCAATTTCCTAACATAAATTATATTTTATTAATTTTTAAAGATGTGTCATTAAATGTTGAAGGTTACATCGAAGAGGGAATTGCATCAAAAATTCAAGGAGAAGAAGGCAAAGAAGATGAATTGGGAAATAATAGTCTTGAGTGACAAAGAAATATGAAGGTAGAAACAAATCTGACTCACTAAAGCTTAAAAGAACAAAAGGAAGTGAGGGGACAAGAAATTTTTGCAATAGGATCATTCCTATGAATAATTGTAGAAAATCCATGTATCATGCAATTATTGTGGTCAATCTTATACTAGTGATTCTAGAAAGAGTGGGACTAGTAATTTATGAAGTCTTACAATAGTTCAATGTAGTAATCCTTCTGCAGTGGTTGATAAAAACAAAAGATCATTTGTTTTTATGCTAAGAAAAGAGAGGTCGAGGATGGTGATGGTGCTAGGTGAGAATTTAAAGGTTGTTAAGTATGATCCTGAAGAAATTAGACAAGCCTTGGCATCAATGATTATTAAATGATGAATTGTCTTTAAAGTGGAGTGAAGAAGAATTTTAAGGTATTCTCCTTATTAGAGCCTGAATTTTAATTTCTTCTCACATCCTTTGTTTGGAAGATTGGCTGAAACTTTATGGAGGCATGCAAAAACTTTTGAAAAAACATTTGAAGAATGAACGTTTGTGTTTAACAACTGATACTTGGTCATCTATTCAGAATTATAATTATATGTGTTTGATTGCTCATTAGATTGATTAAGATTGGAAGTTACAAAAAGGAATTTTGAACTTTTGTCAGGATTCTAAATCATGAAACTGGTGGAAGGGTGATTGAGAGTTGTTTTGGATTGGGGCATTGAGCAAGTTATCACAATTCACTATTGATAATGCTATTTCTAATAATTTAGCTATTGCATGTTTGAAGATCAATTTCCTTGGAGGTGTAGGGTTTAATGATTCTTGACGTTAATTAATTACTTGCATATCTTTTAGAGATCTTGTTGTTGAAGATGGTTTGAAGAAACATAAACCAGGTCTATTATCAAGATCCCAAAAATCAGTTCAATATTTGAATCATCTCCTTCGAACTTGATGTGCTTTTAGAAAGTGTGTCAGACATGTGAAAATATGATTAAAAATCTCTTGTTTCTTGATGTTGGGACCGAGTAGATTACTAAATATTAGATCGTGAAAAATTTGAAACAACACTGTTTTGGTTGTTGTAAACGAGAAAAATTCAATTTTTCTTAAAAAATAAATGGTATTCGGTTGAAACGAAATTTTGAATCTTGGATGTGAGAAAGCGGACTTTGCTCGTTGAATTAAGTCTTGTGAAATCTAGTTACTGACCAATTCGTTGGTCAAGGCGTTGTTTTGCATTTTTAGAGCCAGCGGGTGGTGACTTGCAAAGCATGTGACACATGGCACATGATACATGGACCATGTGGGTGACACATGGCCATGAGGTGAAGAGGGAGGAGGAAGGTGGGGTCCTCACTTTGGGATAGGAACAAATAAAGAAGAAAATAAAGAAAAGGAAAGGAGGTAAGTGGGAAAGTTTCCCCACTTGATCAGCCCAATTGAGTAGGATCAAAGAAAAGAAAGAAAAGGAAAAGAAAGAAAGAAAATAGGAAAGAGGCGTGCAAGAGAGAAGAAGGAAAGTGATGGGTAAATATCTTTTCTCTGAATTCATGGGAATCGAGCCGTCGGTTAGTCGGAGCAGAGGTAAAGTTCATCTACGCAACTAGAGCCCGCGTAGGTGCGAGAATATGGGGTTTTTTCGAACTCGAAGTGGAGTTTTCCTCTCACTCTGGTTTATTTCTTACTTAGGGCCATTCAATGGCTATTTAATTAACGACTCTAAAGCGTGGGAGTTGGCTCAGGAGTGATTCGAAACAAACTATATGGTGGGAACCAAAATGGTTAAGCTACTATAAAGGAGTGAGGGTACCTGTTTTCTGGAGATAAATTTGGGACCATTTCGTGTGTCGTTGCTTGACTTGAATGACATCTTTAGTGGGTGTGAAATTTATGTGGATATTGATTAGAATATTGGCATGGTGTGAAATTTAATTTGGAAATGATATGTTGATTGATATGATTGTCCAAATGATTCATGGTGAATTTGCGTGAATAGAAACGCACATATGACACTCATTGTATATGTAGCATGGAAAATAGGCAATGCCGCATTTGCATTGCATTTATGCACGGGGACATCGCAGGAAACGGGTGTGAGTGCATGAAATGGGTTTTTGAATGGATAATATCGGAGGGTTGTCCAAATAAATGGTGATATCGAGGTTGTCCAAATAAATGGGTGATATCGAAGGATTGTCAATAAATGAATTTGGTGATATCGAAGGTTATTCGGTAAGTTATGATATCGGAGGGTTGTCAGTCTGTTTTGTGACATCGAAGGGTTGTCCATTGTGTTTCATCTCCAGTTGTCGATGTTTGATACTCGGAGGTGTCAATGAGTGTTCAAAAGCGGAAATCTTTTGATTTTGAAAATGGTTTTCATACATAGCAAATGCATGTGTGAGGAGTCGGTGAGGACTCGGACATGGAGCATAGCGTAGACATTCATGTAGAAATGTGCATATTTTACTTGAATGAGTGTTAATGTGTGAATCATGACATTGCATGTGCACTTAGGTGGGAGGAAGTAGCAGCAGGAGGATTCTCTATTGGGCATTGCTCACTGGTGAGGAAATTATTTTAAGTCTTTGGAGGTACACGAGGTGGACGATTGAGAGTCTTAGTTGGGAGAAAGGTGATTTGGCTTTGCAGTGTCTTGCCCATGTAAAATTCTAGGCGAAACCTAGTTTACGTATGTAAATAAGAAGTTTTGTAATAAAACTTATTTTTGGACATTCGATCTGCAAGGGTTAATAGTTTCTAGATTTTCTCTTTCTTGAGGAATGTGTAGTGGTAGTATGGATTTATTGCAGGGTGGAGTGGGGAGGAATTTGGAGAGTGCGAAAAGGCCTAGAAGACTATTGCGGTTGGCGGAGTTTGGTCGAGACGAGCTTTACGGATTACGATAATCAGCGACATGGTTCTGATATTAGTGACATGGTTCTCCAGATTCGCAATTGGTTGTTGGGTCGCGACAAGGGTTTCCCTGGTCCCAGCTGAGTTGTTTTTCTCCTGTTTTTCTATCTCGACAAGGGTCCCCACGGTGTTGTGACGGTGTTTAATTTACATCGTGTGAGAGGTTCCCTTATCATGGCCGAGATCAATTCACGACCGAGATTAGGGTTGTGTAGCGGCTGTAGTTGGGAGTAAAGATTCCAGTCGCGATAGAAAATTGTTGTGTCATATGAGATTTCATAGGGTTAATGTCGCAGATAAGTATTTTCTGTCGTGATAGAATTTTGCCCAGGGCAAGGGTCTCTTGTCAGCGATGAATATTTTAAGTCGCCCAGTGAAGTGCTTGGTAGGAGTTTTACGTGTGACGCATAACCTGTTTTTATGTCCTTGACATAGTTAACCCAATAATTGGAGGTTTATGTGGAAGTGTGAGTGTGGCCAAGTGGAGGTTTGTGTTATGGCCAGACAATTCTATATTCTATAACATAGTTGGCCAGGTAGGCAGATTTTTATCCCAGCGATTGGTATTTTATGTGTGATAAGTTGGATAAGGCAAGGAGAATTTACGTCGCGTGAGTTGGCCTGACAGAAGCTTTACCGCACCGACAAAGCGAGGCGCGGCAACATCGCGCCGCGGCGTGGTGGCATGGCTGCCTCGACGGAAGGGGCCATGACGACCCGGGGCGAATGAGCGACCGGGCGCCGACGCGGCGCGAAATTTTGCTGCGACCGCCGAAATTTTAACTAGACATGATTCTTTGTCACGACGGACGGGTGAACGGGGTTCCATGTGGCGACTCCCGACATTCTAGGTGCGGCGGTTTGGTCTTGCGTGGGTGTTGTCGACATGGCTGGCGGGTCGCGGCGAGTTGGCTGCAACGAGCACGAAGTGGCGACAGCGCCTGGCGTACGACAAGGCTTGGGCACATAGTGATGGCGGTTTGGCGCGCCTGCGATAAGCCGGGGCATACCTGGCTGCAAGGACATGTCTTGCGATAGAGGTGTTACGTAAGTGACGAAAAATTCTCCTATCGCAAACTTCTCACAGATTACTCAGCGGCAGCAATTTACTCATAGTGGCTGCGTGCATAGTGTTATGCATTGTTTGAGCCACTGTTTATGGACACTGTTCACATAGGCTTTCCAAATTATGGTTTCCAGTCCAATAGGACCCAGTGATGACTGCCTATGCATGCAGAATGAAGGAAAAATTTGCCAAATATTGGGAAAATTTTAGTAATGTTAATTATTTATTGCATGTTGCTATTGTTTTGGATCCCCGATATAAGTTGAAGAATGTGAAATTTTGTTTTGAGCAAGCATATGAAGCAAGTCAAGCTGTTAATTTTTTTTTTTAGTTGAATCAACTTTCAATCGATTGTATGAATGGTATAATGATTTTTATTCAAGTGAACTTGGGAATGAAATGAATATTCCTCTAGATCAGGGAGAATTGATGATAATGATGATGCATTTGAAAAGAAACTAGAAGATAAGCATCTTTGGAGACCCTAAGATTGGAAAGTATTTGGTAGATAATCTTGAAAAGTTGGGATCTTATAATATTTTGGATTGGTGGAAGTTGAATCTTCACAAATATACGATTCTCTCAGATGGCAAAGATATATATTGGCAACTCCTATTTCATTGTCATACGAGATAAAGCTTTTGGTACAAGAATTGAGCATTATGTTGGATGCATTTAGGAGTTCATTATCTCATAAAGCGGTGGAGGCACTTGTTTATTCTAAAATTGGTTGAAGAAAAATCACATAATCAATTTTAATGAAATTTTAGAGGAGGTTCAAATGTGAAGAAATTACACAGGTATTATACATAAAATTATTTGGTTTGAAGTAATTTATGTTTTTGTGATAAATAAAATGATAACTTCTTTTTCTATGTTTTGCTAGAAATTGGAGAATTAAGCAAAATTGTGGAGGAATATCCAATGGAAGAGGATATGTGAAACTCATGTTGCTTAAATGTTTATTGGTTTGTGTATTGTATCAATGACCTAAAGGATGGATACTGATTCGAGTTTTGCTTTGAATTAATTTTATGTTAAGAACATTTTGCTACTCTAGGTAGTTGTTTCATGTTACTTCATTAATATTCTTGCGTCATAGTATGATTTTGGTATGTTGCTTGATGATTTCTGTTATATATTTTATATTCCCCTAAACCTTTCATTTTTCCCCAATTTTATATGATGAGCATTTTATATGTGTGTTTATTTATTTATTTGTTAGTATGAACACAAAACAAATTTGTTTATCCTCCTTTAAACTTATTAATTATTATTTAAAGAATTATACCATATATTTTGATAAATATTATCCATTTTATGACCAAAATTATTTTTTTTCTAAATAAAAGGTTTTAATTGCTATAATTTAAAAAAGATGTTGAAAAAACAAATTCCTGAAAATGAACATTTTATTTTAAAAAAACATTAGTGTAGGCTCCGGAATTCTCAGTGGATGGTGGATAAGTGGGGCATTCACCAGGTCTTGATCACATTGTATTTTGCCAAAACAAACAAGAAGGCAGATGGTGGTGTTCGTTGTCCTGGTGGCAAGTTAGCTTTTTTTTTTTTTTTTTTGAAGACTGAGCGTTAGAATTGTAGTTATCTCAATCGAGAATGTCGTACCTCATCTGGTGTGATTCTTTTCTCTTTTATGGAGGGAGAAATGGGATCCACCTTTCATGGAGGGTGGACAATTTCTTCCCATAAAGGTAGGGGAAGGTGGCTCTTATTCCGAGAAGAATGACTTGTTCTTCTTTTTGTGTAACCGCTTTCTCGAACGGAGTTCTTTGTTGGGAGTGCCTTCTACTTCGGTACAGTAGTGGTATTTGATCTTGGAAGTATGCCATATTTGGGAGGCTGGCAAGTTTGGCGGGTTTCGTTTGAGTAAAGTGGCTGATCGGAAAGGAAGCATCGGGTGAGAAGGGCATCCGGTAGCTAAGGCGCATCGGAAAGGCGCCAGGGGTGAGGAGGTGCTTTCGGGCACCCCGGCGGAGAAGTCGCACAGGCGTTCTGGGCACATTAACTATCTTGGGTCGGTTTGGCTTTAAATTACAGTCCCATCGAGGCCCTTAGTGGGCGGTTGGCCTGGGGAACGAGCAGTGCCCATGGTACCCCATGATCTTGCCCTCTGTAGGAGGTGATCGTCCCGGTCGGAGAAAAAGCGAGAAACAAGCTTGACCGTCATATCATGGGGAATAGTAGACCATCAATGTTGTTGAATTTCAATGTGAATTTTGTAACTTTTTTGAAACTCCATTAGATACTATACGATTGCTTGAGTTAGTAATCTGGTAGGTTGCTATAAAGGCTAAGGTGACGAGGTTCGATTGTCCTGCGGTTATCCATGTTGCCCATTCGGAAGAAAGGATAGTGAGCATTCTTTGAGACTTAGGGTGGGGATTGCGGATGGAGATGGTGTGATCCCGGTGTTGTGGCGCTTTCCAAGCATGGATCGGGCGAGCGCATGGATTTTGACGGAGTTAGAGGAAGTGCAGGGTCTTTGGGTGGTTCTAAAACTTGAATGGAATCCGAATGTAGCCCCTGTCGATTCCTGCGGGGATCTCCCAAGCTTCCACTTCTTTCACCCCCATCTCCATTTTTTCCTCCTTAGCCTCTACATTAACTTCTTTCTCGGTTTCAGAGGTGGATGCTTTGCCTGTTTTTCTTTTGTATTTCGGGTGTCTTGTAAGTTAGTTGGATGTATTGTAATATGATTGCTTGGTAACAAGCATCGCTATGTAATGCCGAACACCTTTTTGGTGCAATTAATAAAATCGCAGTTCTTTGACGGCTTAGTATCTTATTGCAATTTTGTGTATGACATATTCGGACATTACGCTAGTGGGGGTAGGTTGAATAATTTGTTTAACGGGCATTGTTGCTTTCGCTCGAGTAAAGGGCCCCACTGGACTTCGCTGCCGTCTCTGCACCTCTTGGCGTTACGATGATTGGAAATCCTGGATAGGCAGATTAGTCATTGGTGCGATACCATGCGGTGCAGGCCACAGGCATCGGTATATATAGATAGGCATCATTAAGTCGTACTCTTTTCCCTTTCTTGTTATTTTGGGTTTATCTGTTTTCCTCTCTACGACCATCCGCTGCGAATAAGGTATCCTAATCTTTACACACGCATTCGTTCGGGCCATTGTTGCAACACCGTGCACTCCGTTACAGCGGTAACCATCATTGCCCCTTAGTAATCTTGTTAATTTGTGGTGAGTGTTGGTTTAGGTTGTAAGAGAACTAGAAGGGAGGAGGTGTGGTTTAAAACATTCGCATTTTGTCCTTGCCAGACTTGGTGTATATATCGTACCAATTGAGTATATGGCTGAAAGTCTAATATTGGTTTCTCTTCTCTGTTGATGCTGCTTGTAGAATGGCGAAGGGGTCAGGGCTCATGAGTGGTTGCCAGGTGGCGCTCATGACGGCATACAAGTAGCATCATTCGATCCTGACGATGGAGGAGTTAATGAAAACTACCCCGGCGAGGTGCGGGTAAAATTGACCTACAGTTGATGAAGGGGCCGGATGAGTCTACCCAGGTGGAGAACATAACAATGTGTTTTTTGGGAGCACCTCGTGACCAGCTCACATGCCTCGTGCGACCCTTGTCAGCTTAATTTTTGCATTTGCCGGGCGCCGATATATCCACCTAACATCATTTGTATTTTGATGGTCTTTGCGTATTGTTTCCTGCATACCAACTCAGTCTCATTGGGTAGAGCTTTGTATCAATTATTTTTTTGAGAATAAGGCGGGGCGTGCGGATGTCTATGTGGGTTCACGGGCCCGACTAGGTTGTTATGACTCCAGGCTCACCTAGAGAAAGGAGCGAAAGTGTTGCTAGTGAGGGACAAGGATGAGTCCAGCAGATGACTTCGTTTAATATCATGAACTCTCTCAGTCCTTCCCAGGTGTGTGGTCGGGTTAGACCTGGCTTGACGGACTTTTCCCGGATATTTAGTGTGTTATGATGGACTAACCTTGGGTTGCACATGTAGGGAAGGCTTGCGTGGCGGGTTAGTGGCTGGGTGAGAAGAAGTCGAGCAAGAAAATTAGTCGGCTATCGGGAGATTTCCAGAACTGGCGTCCTCTGAGTTCTCCTAACTCTAGATAATATATCTGTAGTGGCTAACCCGGCCTACACCCTCGGTCATTCACGGGCCATGCGCCCGGACATTGTGGAAGAGCATTAATCATTCAGCGACTCACGGCGTCATAGTTTGACGTTTTTGATCTCAGCGACCTATTAGTTGAGGCATAAAGTCGGTGCGCGGGGGTGTTGGGGCGCGTCGGGTTGATCCACTTCCTATTGGGATTGATTACGCCATGACCGGTCGGAGAGCCGAGAGTAGTCGTCCGAGCGACTCGCTTTGCTGGCCAGTGGCGGATCTGCCCCTGGTGATAAAGATTAAGCGGAAAGATGGTCGAGCTGACGGAGCGCTGAGTCGGGGAGGATTTCGTTCCACAGTTGATCTTTGAACAGATTTCGAAGTTGGAGGCGCGGGAGGAAAGGATGGGCATTTATCTTGGTTATCTTGTGCCTTGAGTGGTAGTGAGTTAAACAGTAGTGCGACATCTCACGCCGCCGGTGGGACCTGGCGTCGATCATTTGGCGAGGGAGGATCGGAAGGTACAAGCCATTATCATCCCTAATCTTTCGAATTGGAGCCACGGATCAAATGCGATCGTGGGGAGTGCGGATACGATGAAGGGCAGAATGCAGTTGGGTGCCGGATCAATCCCATGGGGAAGTCGGGATGAGGTTAACCTAGCGGTCGAAGTTTATGTAGTCGGGCTGCAGGCCCACGCATTCCGATTGGATTCTGTCTTCATTGTATTTCGCTAGTGGTGGAGCCCTCCGAGGTGAAATCTTGTATCAATCTCGGGCGGCGGGCCAGTGAAGTATATCATCTTGTGCGTGAGCCTTTCCGCAGTGGAGAAGTCGGCGAGCACTGACGATTTGTATCGCACATGCCCGAATGCCGGTAGCGGCTCGGGGCATGGGTCTTTGCGAAGACTACTCGGTGGCGTTCTTTGCCGGAGACTCGGAAGACATCGGCGGATTATGATGGCGAGATACAAGTCACCGTAGTAACTAATTCGATCTTGAAGCGGTAAGATAAGCGGTTTGTTATGTGACCTTCAGTGTCGCTTGATTTACGTACTCTAATGGGTTTCTTTGTGAAATGTCATTTACCGCTATTAGGAACATGGCGGCAAATCACGAGTTTGAGTCGATAAAGGACACCGAGCCAGTTGCGTTACTCATGTCCGATTCGGTAATAGCGGCGGGAGATCGCAGTGCTTCATTAAGGCCGAGTTAGAGTCTGTCGCTGGCAGAGCTAAAGTCTCTTGAAAGAACGGCAGTGAAAGGGCGAGGGATGTGGCATGCCATGGCGGCGTAGGTGCGGAAATTGAAGGGCACGTTAATACTTTCGAGCATAAAATGGAGTCACGAGCTTGCAGGGTTCAATGTGTGCGCGCTTGGGTTGAAAGTGCTACGCCTAAAGAAGCGAGTCCGGCGTGAAGTTGCTTAGAAGGCATTGTCCCTGGCGGGAAGCATGCGAAGCGGGAGGAAGAAGAAAAGCGATCGTTTGACGGTTGACGACTTTCATGATTTAGAGCTTGGAACCATAAGGATGATTTATGCTCTCAGGAAAAGAGCGTTCTTGATAGAGGGCGATGGGCAGAGTTTGATGCTAAGCGGCACATTGTTCCGTATGGCTATAGTTCTTTGTGTTTTTTACACACAGCATATCTGGAAGCAAAGCCTGGATCGGATGAATCTGGGATCATGATCGTTATACAAAGTTTACTTTGTGTGAGTTATGGTAGAATATCCAATAAATTGGAACATAAATGCAGCGAATTTAAAATTTTTATCATAACCCACCAAGGATCATACGTTTCATAAAAACGAAGGAAGAGATGCAAACTTACACTCTTGTAGATCGATTCGTCAAGCCTTCAAAGTCTGCGATCATGAGTTTTATTGGATCTTCAAAGACATATACAGAAAAGCATTACCCTCACAAGTTTCAAACACAGACAAATAATGAGCGATCTTGTTGAATGCTAGTTCGAGTTGGAAATCTTCTCAAAGCAGGAGTCAAGGGTCTCTGTTTTAGTTGTTCTTAAGTAAAACCTTACTAAAATATGTCTCACATATATATATCTATATAAGTCTGCTAAGGTTTTAGTCAAAAACGAATTTTATATTATTATATATTTAAAACTCTTTTAAATAATAACAATTTAAATTCAAATCCTTATTAGATAAGGAAACGAATTTATATTATTATATATTTAAAACTCTTTTAAATAATAATAACAATTTAAAAATTCAAATCCTTATCAGATGAAACAAATTATTTATATTATTATATATTTAAAAACTCTTTTAAATAATAACAATTTAAATTCAAATCCTTATCGAGATAAAAACGAATTTATATTATTATATGTTTAAAAACTCTTTTACAGTAAAAAACCCTTCTGAGATTATTTCCTTATCTAATTATTTGTTATAATTTAAATCACGAATTTAAACTTTCTCAAAATTAAATTCGAATTTAAATAACAACTAATTGTTATTTGTAATTTAAAATAATCTCATCATTTTAAATTACTACAGAGAGCGAAAACCATAACTGTTATTATTCGTTCTTAATGTGCGACTCCATAGTTCAATTAACATTGGCAAAGAGAGTCTCCAAATCACATTTTTTGATCCTACAAGCCATAAGTGACCTATAGCAAGACATTGCGACTACCCAAGCTTAAATGAAAAGCTCAGCATCCAAGACAACCTTTAATATGTTTAATGACATAATCCTTTTGTCTCATGATATCTTGATAGAATATAAGGTACGGACAAAGTTAACTCATATCGTTTCATCTTTGACATTATCAAAACCTAATTAGGATCGACCAAACAAAATGACATTGATCTCCATCAATTCATTTGAGCATTGCCACGCCCGATTCCCGCCCCGACTCGAGCCTGGTGATCCCGAACGGCTTCGGACGCGAGACCATATAATCGACTCCTTTACCCGATTTTTTTTTTTTTATAAAGCCAAACTTGTACCTGTGGGTATGACCCGCATCTATACCGTAATCAAATATTATATACAAATCAAAAGAACTACCACCGAGTGGTGTCCATAAAAATTCATACATTTATCGAGTCCCATTTACAAATACAAAACTCGTATTTCCTTTACATTTACAAATCGTAGCACCCGAACCTGCATATGAACCCTTACAAGTGTGTCACCCAAATTGGGATGTGGATGTTTTCGCACGCCTTCTCCCGTACCTTACATGGATTAAACCCGTATGTTTTTTACGCCTTAATGGGAAACATATCTTATACGTAAAACACATGCATTTATACTCGAATCACAAATAACATAACACAAGACGATATCGGAATCTTCAAGAATTCATATATCGTACTAATACAAATACTTGTTATCATATAACAAAGTTTTGTATACACACTTATCCTTATAACAGACTTATGCTTATTTGGGTATTACACTTATAGCGCACTCATTCTTATTTGGATCTTATAATTAAAGGTGCTAATTTTATTCGATCTTTATACTTATAACATTCGATCTTCTACTTATAAAGAACTTATCTTTTATACGGATCTCCTCAGACACATACTTATTCGTGATTCCGTGATAACGGTAATCGAGCTTATTCATATACTTATACTTGTCTCCAGACATACTGTGCTTGCATCGCACGATACTTATTCGTGATCTCCAAAGGACATATATTGGGTCGACTTATAATCGATACTTATCTCGACTTATAATTATTCAGATCTCCCCAAAGGATGATCCGCTGAACTCACGCACTAATACTTATCCGTAGATCTCTCGTAGGGGAGTTACGTAGCTTAGACCTCATCATACCCGCCGGGTACCGGTTGCACTTATACTCATTTACACATATCCTTGTCTTGATCGGGACATACTTGTATTGGCGAGCTTATTCGTCTTTCGAATCTATAATGCAGTATTACGTAACTTATACTTGTCTTGACGGAACTTATGGTTTGGTTCTACGGAACTTATACCGGTATTTCGAGCACATACTTGTATTTCGATCTTATGGTATTAAGGTAACTTATACTGGTTCATAACTTATACCGTCTTACGTAACTTATACTCGGTATTTCGGATCTTATACGTATTGATGTAACTTATACATATAGTTCAAATCTTATACATGTAATACGTAACTTATACTTCTGTCTTACCAACTTATACGGTCTTGCATTTAAACTTATACTGGTCTTACTTAACTTATACCGTATTTCGGAGCACATACTGGTATTTCAGATCTTATACGTGTATTACAGAACTTATACATGTATTTCAAATCTTATACATGTATTACAGAGCATATACTTGTCTTATGGATCTTATACTTGTTTTACAAAATTGATTCTTATATTTCAGATCTTAGCTCAGACGAAGGTACTATATAATGATAAGTCTAAATACACGTAATCATATCACATACAAGGTCGATCGACTTATACGTATACGTACATTAGTCCTTCGTAGGTACAGATCACATCAAATACATATATAAGGTTTATACAGATTCAGAACATATCCCAAAACAAACAAAGTTGTCGGTTCATATTAGAGTCATCTTTAGACTTATACAATTCTTATGCTTATAACAGGCTTATTCTTATTTTACCGATACGAGTACCCAAGCACTACTGTAGATTAATCGCATATGTGAGTACCCAGAGGTACTACGTAATTGCATGGCTGGCAGAGGTACCTGTAGGTACTACATAACATATACAGAGGTACCCGTAGGTACATTCAGATCTTTACCATATTCATTTCTTTATTCTTATTCACTATTCAGAATCTTATCATATAACTGTTGGATTGCCTAGACCAAAGAATACGAATGAGTAGACACAACACAGCATCAAGGCACAAGCAAGACCGAGGTACCGTAGTACAGCAGATGTCGGGTTAATGATGAGTGCCGTCACACTAATCGTAGAGTACCGGCACTTAATCGAGTATCAAGTACTAATGTGCCGAAGCATGATCAGAGAGTGTCGTCGCACTAATCAGAGAGTACCGAAGTACTATACGTGCCTGCCCACGTAACATAGGTGCCATGTCATTCAATAACCGGTCTTAGGCAATTTTACAATTATTTTAGTTCAGTAACTTACTATCTTATAATAGGGGCCTTCTTAGCCACATTATGTTTTTATGACATATTGCCCTTTTCATGTTCATGTTCATATTTCAATTTGTTTTCATGTTTCACATCAAATTCATGTTTCATGAACATATTTATACATATTACTTCTATACTTTCCTTATTTCATGCCTCTTACATATGACATTTCATATAATTTATACTTATGGCATGAATACTTACGTATTCACACATCATTCATGTATTCTTGTTCCTCTAAGGAACTAACTTTACTTAGAAATCGAATCATTTCAATCGGATCATCTCAAACTTCGTGCTATGGCATTTTCATGCCAACTAGTCGGTTTGCCGATTTTACCCGAGGGACAATTTGAAATATTCATTTTATAGTGCCTTGTTTCCATATTTGACACTGGTTCTTTGTACTCCTTTAAAGCTAAGGTGCTAAGGGTTCTCCTCCAACTGAATCACCCAATTCGAGCATCGAAATCAAGATACTTCCTAAACAACCCTAATTACTCTATGTTCAAACCGGACAAGAGGAATTGGCTTGCATGAACCCTACTTTGAGGAATTTTTGGGGCCATACCTAGGAATCAGGAATTTAACGATTCCTATTTCTGTATGTTTGGTTTCGAAGTTCATTTAAATTAGCCACTTGAATCACTCAAATCGGATAAGAAATGAGCAAGTTATGGCTAAAATACGAAAACTGGTCAAAATAGGAAATAGAGCATCACATGTACCTAAGACACCTCGACCGCACCTACATGTTGGCCCAAATGACTGTATCCCAACATGTACCGGTACATGTTCAAGGTGTACGGTACATGTCAAATTAAAATGCCCGTAATGTGTGTTTTTCACCCATTTTTCCATATTTTGCTGCCCAATCAACTCTATACTCTTATACACTTCAAAACCATTTTCATATTCATCTTGAAATCTCTCTTTTCACTTAAAATTACTTCATCACTTATCTCTTCCAAACTTTTCCATGAATTTCTCCCAAAACTATTCTAATATGGGTTACACTCATACACAACCCAAATATGATGATTAGTTAGGGTTTATTCTAAACCCTAACTCAATTACTCTCACTAACCCATGAATCCAATTCTTAGTTATAGGATCTTAGTTATCTTGTACCATACGGGTTTTACCAACCCTATTTTCATGAAAATCCAAGGTTAGAATGCAATTCTATCAAAAAACCCTAGCTGGGAGACAACCATTAACCATACAAAGCCTTAAAAATTCCATAGATCCATATTGTGTCATAGTTCCATACAATTCATATTCAAGGTTAGTTTCATACCTTATGGCCTCGCTTGAACTTCTTCTTCTCTTCCTCTTTCCTTCTTCTTCTTTCTCCCATTCTCTTCTCTCCATACGGTTTGTTCCTCTTCCAAAACATGAGACCAATTTTGGTCTTTTAAATCCAAATATCTTTTAGGCCTTGTTTGGCCCTCAAAAACCCATTTTTGGGTTAATTTTCTTTATTTGCTTTTTGGTCCTCCAACTCTTGACCATTTGTATTTCAAGTTTCTATTTCATTTTACCTCAAATCTGCCAACTTATGATTTAAGTCCCTCTTTTGGACAAATTCTCATACCTCTTATCCTTAAATCTTGTAATTTCTGTCTCTCAAGCTTCCATGTTTTGTATTTAACTCACTAAACATTCAATTTATGCTTACAAAATAATCTCGAAATATGTCGAAAACTCCATAGTATATTTTCAGTGTTACACTGGCCATGCATTTCTCGCCTCACTGTCGAGGGGACCCAGAGATATCTCCTCTTATAATAAGAGGACAATTTTATCCTAATCGCTCATATCTCACTACATAATTTTATTATGTTCAAGATAACCTTTATAGTCATTCGACAAAGACAACGCTTGATTATATCAAACACAATATCTCTTATGTTGAGAATTATAGCATCTCTGTAGTCAAAGGATTTAATGACACAACTATTAGAGATTAACTTATGACTTTGGATCCATGTATTAATCTAAGATCGGTCTCATTCAATATTTATTCTCAACAAATAGATATAAATTTGATTTGTGATTCATACACATATTCATCCTAAGAATATCAATCAAACTTTATACTACTCCAATTCATTGTTATTCCCATAAATAAATAACCTGATTAGGACATTTGAATACCACAATATTATTCAAGGACATATATATAATAAATATGCAAATCATCATAATAATAAATTCTCATAAATACTAAAAATACTATGTCCATACAATAGGTCAGAAAGCACTATTACTAACACTCTTTCTAACCCCCGCCGCCCCCCCAAGCACCGTCATCGCCTACTCGATCCAGCCTGCCGCAGCGTGGAGGAACGCCCAGAACAGGCCCGACCGCTCCGGAGAGAGGCGACTCTTCGACGGGTCTCCATTGGCCGGACGGGCTGGGTTAAGGATGCCGCTGCTAATTAGGGCTTGAGTGCTTTTCAAGGCTAGACTTGAACTGTTTAGTGTTTTTGCATCAAACAATTTACATCCCTTTTTGTTTCTTCGTTACTTTTTATTTGATGCCTTGTTATAATGCTTTCGATGTTGCGTCAGTTCTGTCAGTCACTTTGTTAAGCTTACCATTCTCGAGTTTCTGCATGTGGTAGGTAGAAATCATCTGTATGGAGCCGGATGTGGCAAGATGTTTCAGGCCGCCTGATAGGTTATTTTGATCGGGCTATCCGCTGTGACCACCGCCTAGATGTTATCTATGCCGGGCCGGATAGTCATTTGACCTGCGCCATCCCGGCTTTTAGATTCACCACTAGATGTTATTTATACCGGCTCCGGATAGCCATTTGACCGCGCCTATCCGCTTTTAGATTTGACCGCCTAGATGCGTTATCGGCGCCGGGCCTGATAGGTCATTTGATTGCGCCATCCGCTTTTTAGACTTGACCGCCAGATGTTATTTGCGCTGGCCTGACAGTCATTTGACTCGCGTTTATCTCGGGCTTTTAGATTTGAATCAATCAGAGCGTTATCATATACCGGATAGGTTACTGGATCGCGCCATTCGGGCTTTTAGATTTGACCAGTTAGATGTTATTTATGCTGGGCCGGATAGGTCACTTGACTGCGCCATCCGGGCTTTTAGTTTTGAACAGCTAGATATTATCTATGCTGGGCTAGATAGGTCATTTGACTACGCCATCCGGGCTTTTAGATTTGACCAGCTAGATGTTATCTATGCTGGGCCGGATAGGTCATTTGACTGCGCCATCCGGGCTTTTAGATTTGACCAACTAGATGTTATCTATGCTGGGCCGGATAGGTCATTTGACTGCGCCATCCGGGCTTTTAGATTTGACCCTGTATAATGAAAAAATATGCGAAGACATGTGAGTAGGCAAAAATAAAGATATTATTTTATTGATAATACCTTCTCAGGTGCATGGCATTCCACATTCTAGGTACAGGGGTTCCATATGTTTTATCTATAGCTTAGGACCCGGCTTCATTGGTTCGCGTCACAACATAAGGTCTTTCCCAGTTGGGTTGGAATTTCCCTGCAGTGGGGTCTACAATATTCTCGAAAACTTTCCTTAAGACCAGATCGCCCGACCGAAACACTCAAGGCTTTACCCGTCTGTTATAAGAGTTCGCCAAGCGGTGTTGGTAGGATTTGTTAATTGCTACGGCTTCCTCAGAGCCTCCATCACCACGTCTAACTCCCCGTCATTGATTCCGCATTTTCCGACTCCTGCATAGCCGTTTCTGATGGTGGGCACTAATTTCGATGATAACGCTTCATCCCGTAAGTGAGCGCAAAAGGAGAGATACCGGTTGGCTTTCGGGCAGTGGTTCTGTAGGCCCAGAGCATCCCGGGGAGTTCTTCTACCCATTTCCCTTTAGCGGAGTCTAATCGCTTTTTCAAGGCAGTCAACAAGGTTTTGTCGAGGCTTCGCCGCTATCGCTGGATAATCGAAGGGTAGAGTACAAATTTTTTATCTTCAATTCCCGAAAAGTCCCTGATAGACCTCCTAATACAACATAATGATTATCGGACACGATTGATCTTGGGATGCCAAACCGACAGATAATGTTTTTCCTGCATAAAAACCACCCTATCTTTGATCGACGAAAGCGCTGTCCTCATCCATTTAACATCGAATAATTGGTGGCGAATAATAGTTTCTTGAGCTTGGCAGGCAGCTGCACGCCATACCAATCCTATTGAGCGTAATGGCCACTTCTGCTAGAGATGGAGACCAAGGCTTGCACCGATGATTTCAAGGGTCACATTCGACGTAATCTACAGCTGTCACCTCATAGTTGGCCAATAATACCTGCTGAATGTGGCCCGTAAAGCAGAGTTCTTCCCCGGTGATTCCCAGATATGCTCTTCATGCAATTCAGCTAATACATAATCGGCTCGTTTCGGGGTTAGACACATCGTGCACTACCATGTGGATCGCTTCAGATAGCTGCATGTCTATCATGGAGAATCTAGCCGACTGAATCTGAACCTTGTGGGCCTTGTCTTTGTCATTAGGTAGTTCCCCCGTGGCTATGTATAGTCGATAAACGATCCAGATTCCAGGAACTTCCTCTCTATCTCGCTTACTGGGCATGACAGGGAGTCCTAGTTGATAAGAGATGGGGAGAAATATGGTTTCCTTTATCGACAATGAAGCAGCCACGGCGGCAAGGTATCGACTCCTCTCACAAATTCCGAAAAATGTTCAAGTTTCCAGGCCGAGAGGGTATTTAATTTCTGTTTGACTAGGGAAGCGTACCTCGCCATTTGGGGTTCCCTGGACTCGAATTCTGCGTTAACCTGTCCGACAACTAGCTGTGAATCGCTCTAAACCGAAAGATTGTCAGCACCCATGGCGAGTGCGAGTTCGAGTCCGGCTATCATGGCCTCATACTCTAATTTGTTGTTGGTGGCGTTGAAGCCTAATCAGATCGTTTGTTCAACTTTCCCTATTGGGAGGTTAATTGTGCATCAATTGATTACGCCAAAAAGTACTATTTTGAACCCTATTTATTATAGGTTTTGAGTGCTTTTTGTACTAATTCATTCACTAACCCGATTTGCAACATTAAGGTCCCTACTATTCTATCGATCGTATTTGTGGCAAATTTTGCAGCTAGCTAATTATGCCAAAATTGTTGAGTCAATCCAAGCACGAAGAATTCGAGTCAAACTCATCGTTGCAGATCAGATCCCAGAATGAAAGAAGAGCAAAAAGTGAAGAAAAATGGAGCATTGCGAAATTTGCATCCTGTAGCATTGTTCACCTCTCCCAACAATGCTCATCCTTTGCCGCCTTCGCTCGCTGACGCTTTGATGTTTTTGTTGTTTCTTCCAAATTTATCCCAAAGAATAGCTTTTTTGGTTTTGTTTTTTGCAATTTCCTATACACGAGCACTCATAAGCCTTAGTCCGCATGTAAACTTTGATGAATCACTTCACTTCGCAATACGTGTCATGCCATTTCCGCTGCTTCCTTTTCTCCCATTTTCTTTCCTTTTCTCCCTTTCTCGGGTTACTGTAAACACCTCCGAGGATGACAACCTGCAGGATGGTTGGCTAGACCTCTTCCTTGAAGAGGAAGGCCACCGGTACCGCTTTGAGGTGTTTCAAGTTCTGCACGTTTCATGTATGCAAGTTATGGGTATTTCTGCCTTTACTTCTCACCTTAGGTTAAAATCTCCTACACAATCTTCACTAATCGTGTATTTGGCAAAGTTTTTGGTTACAGCGGATGCTTATCACTAGATCCTGCATCCAAATAGTTGCTCTCATTAGTTACCGTAGGGCAGGCTTTTTGAGATATGTTATCACCAAGTAGTGACATTTGCTCGCTAAATGCTATGTTTCATAGCGGAAATTTAGGTTTAGGTTTTAAAGCCAAAATGAAGATCCTGTCAGAAATGACTATATGTTGATTCGTGCACGGTAGGCGGATCCGGAATCAACAATATTTGTTTCCTATACTTCTCCTATTGCCGTAGTCAAGCTACCGGCAGCATAGCTTGCCCAGGTCGAATACCTGATGGGTTTTCATCCTACGAATGATTCGCATTAATGTTTGAAAATGGTGACTTTGTTTGGATTTTTGGATTTGGTTAAAAAACAGGAGTTGGTTGTTCACCGGATAATCGAAATAGCTTAAACCCGAAAGTGTGAAATGGTAACCTTGAAGGCTCGGGTCACTAGCTTGAAAACACGGGGTATTAAAGTGTCTCTCGTTATTTCTCGCATTAGGCTAATGACATATAGTCAAAGCCAAACCGGATCTTTGTTTAGCTATAAACCTAACCCTAGAACCACTCCTATTTGAGTCAAATCAAATACTAAGCATCTGTAATGTCCTGGGCCATTGAAAACCCCAAGATTTAACCTCATTTCAATGGCTCTCGTAAATGACATCTAAAGAATGTCGTTGCATCTACTACAAGAATGCATTGAACCCTGCCATGATAAGTATCACCAAAGAAAGACATTAAATGACATTAAACCCTAGTTTGGTTGAACCTTAAATGCAAAGACTAGATTACGAAGTATGAGGACAACCTCGCGTAGCCCCAAAACCAAGCTACAACCCTCATCTCAAGGTTTAAGGTTTGTTACATCCCTTGGCTATCATCCTCACGTGGTTCGGGCGTACCGAAAAATGAGAGAAAGAGGAGAGAGAGAGAGCAAAATAAAACCTAAAATGAAAAGGCGGAAACTTCTGTACAAATGAAAAGTTAGGTTACAAAGTTTCGTAGGGGGAGCTTATATAGCCAATCCCAAGGTGTGAAATGACAAAAATGCCTAAAATATGAAATTACGATAGGGACAAAATGGTAATTAATCAAAACGTGGTCGTTTGGAATCAAAAATATAAAAAACACAGGGCAACCATTTTCAAGAGGAAGAGGTCTTCGCTAGCATAGTGAAAATTTTCAAGTGATGCTAGGCGAAATTTCGCTAAGCTAGCGAAAATTTCAAGAGATAGCGAAAATAAAAAATTTCGCTATGAACAGTAATTTTCGCTAGGCTAGCAAAATTTCGCTAGCTTAGCGAAAATTTTGGTTAGTTTAAAATTTCGCTAGATTATGGCTTTTCGCTTATGATTAAGTAAATTTTCGATCTCAATAAATTTTCAATGCATAGCTTAAAATTGGTTTCTCCCGCTTGCTTGTTTTGCCACTACATCAACCTTTCATCAACCCACTTCACATTTCTCTTCATTTTTGGTTGATGAAATCATCAGAATCCTCGCATTCCGCACCAACTGATATCAAACTCAAATTATCGGGCCGAGGCATGCAAAACCCGCAAAATTACCAAAACAAATTTAAATGGAATTAGTGGTACCCAAGTGACCTACATGTCAATTGGGCTCAATTCATATGATTAGTGCCACAAAGCACTCAAAACCTATCTTGGATAGGGCTCAAAATAACACTTTTGGGCACTAATCACACCCCTCAACCGACACGTTGCTAGTCCCTTACCAATGCTAAAACAATAAGGGTATGCATGCAGTGCTTTCACAAAAAGTGTATATGGTTCAAAAAGTGTATGTACAGATAGGTTTTACCTTTAAAATGAACAATTTACATCCTGTTCGAAAATCGACATGAAAGAAAAAAAACCATATAAGAACTAGTTTTAGGTCAACATTGGATCCAAGGAAATCAACCTGAACTTCCACCAAAATCTAATTGTTCCTAAGGTAACCGCTTGAGCCAATAAATCGCGGTGCCGCCCCTCCCCCCAACCTAGCTACCGCCATGGCCTTAAACCGTTGATCAACCTGGGGGCCAGGACTAGCTTACACTCTTATTTCTTTATTTGACTACATTGTAGGTGCATTTGCAAAACTCGACTTCACCAAAGTCCGTGGTAATCCGGGTCCACCGATGACTCCCAACCAATTAAGGTTTAGGTATAAAGCCAAAAGGATCACTGACAACAAACTCGTAGGCTTCACCCCGACTTCAATGACTTCGGAATTAAGCACCTACAACACGCTAAATCCTACCTTATCCACCCGCGTAGCTTAACACTAAGTCGATGACTCCCAACCACCAAGGCTTAGGGCATCGGGCTTTGAAGGCTTTCGCCATATACCCCTCGGACCGTGTTCGGGTTTCAAGGCAAAGCGTCACGACTTTTATTTTTCTTTTCTTCTTTTTTTTTTTTTTTGGAAGACTACATCGGTCTTCATACATGGGTAACACAAACCTATTATGGGTCGTCAACAGATCTAAGGCCGGTTTTGCAAAGTGAAAAGAGGTAAATAGCTTCTCAACCTATTGGTACAATCTGGTGTGCAGTGTGTGAATTAGCTAAAGGGGGAATGTTCAGGGTTGAATATGCTGGAACTTCAATTGACCAAAGCTAAATCATGCATGGAATTGTCCTATCATTAAGGTAACAACCAGGGCTTCAATTTTTCAATTCAAGGCAAGAGTAGAAACACAAAATGTAGGAACAAAAGTGATTTGCAAAAGTGTAGTAAATCGTAAATAATGCTATAAAGCTTTTGATATAACCAAATGGCTAATACATTCTTAATATAGCTAAACATAACAAAAGTATCACGCCTAATATCAAGCAATACAACGAATCCTATACAAAATGAGTAGGCAAAGGATAAAGTCGAAAACAAAGACAAAACATGATAGAAGACACTCTTAACTCTAGCTTTTCCTCCCAACCTAAGTATAAACATGCCTCACTGGATAGGAAAGCTAGAGAAAGGAGTGTGACCACCTCACTCGCTGGTGGTGTGATGTCTCCGTGATCTGGCCGCCATGGGTCGCAAGACGCTCCAATGGTGGCCGCCGGCCGTGGGACCGACCTCATGTAGGCTCAAGCGAAGACGAGGTGGCTCATGATAGTGCAGAGCGATGGCATGGTCGCTCTATAGCCAGCTCCTGCCGGCCAACCTTGGTCCGGGCCGATGCTCGTAGTGGGCCAAGGAACAGACAAGACTTACAGTCAGCACAGCGGAAGCTCCTCGAACCGACATGAACATGTTCGAGATCGCCGCGCCGTATATGAAGGGCCGCGTTGTTAGCGTGGGTTGGGCCGGCGAGGCGGAGGAGGAGTATGAATCTGGCACTGGGCTCCTCTCTACCTCTACCTCCACCTCGGGAACAGGATCATCTCCCCGGGTCTCGCTATCTCATCCTACTCCTCCCGATCTCGCCAGCCGAGGAGAAAAGAGACGGCATGGTCATGATCGCCCATGGATAGGACCCCGAGGGCATCTCGGACATCCTCTATGCGGGGCTCCTCGGGGAATCCCGATGCTCCAAGACCTGCTCAGACCGCATCAACAAGGGTAAAACCCGCCGAGCTGCCCTTCGGTGGACCTTATCTCAAAGTGTAGTGGTACGCTATGACTAGCCTAGAGGGGATCAACCAGATCCCTATGAGATCCTGGGTGACAGTGGCCTCGAGTATGGCTCCCCCCGCGCTGAACGAAGCCGTAACGGGAACAAGCCAGTCCAGCCAGGTGGTCCACTATAAGCATCTCGAGGCTGAAGTCGCTCCCAAGAGTAACGGTCCCGCCAGTATCTCGAGCGACGACCATCTCCTTCGCGATACGCGGCCAATCCCGATATCCTCCGCACTGGCCAACTCGTCAAGCAGCCCACGCACCGAAATGTCCGCAGCCAGCACCTACCGATCGTCAATGGTGAATCTGGAGTTCACGTGACTCTATGACTTCAGAAGTCATGGAGTGGTAGAACTGAAGCACCACCTGGGGATAGTAGAACTGCCGCGGTGTCATGAACGGCAACAGGGAGTACTGCGTGATCAATCTCATGGAGTCTTTGAACCGGGTCGGGTCATCGCCAGACATCGTAGAATGACTTTTAAGAAAGTCCCTACGCCGCCAGATCTACATTCTAATCTGGTCCCAAAGAACAATGGGTCACCGATCCTCGGTCGGTGAGATAATGTATGAGCTCTCCCGCCCTGGGCAGTGATGGCTCGGGCAAGATGTCGAGGACTCCCCGGGCCCGATTGCCTGCCCGTCGAGGGCCGGCCTCCTACATCGCCTCCGAGGCACCGCAGGCGGCCCGGGTCCCATCCCCGTCTTATACCCCTCGAATCCTGAGGCCTCAGTGGACTACACTGAGCACCGGCAGTCGCCCAACCCTGTGCAGGTCCGAGAATGGGCACCCGGGCACCAGAAGTGTCCGGTCCCCATCCCCCGACGTCGACCGCACCCGGGTCTCGTAGCTGAACCACCCTCGGGCACGGACCATGTCCGTAGCCCAGGAGTGCCGCAGGGTAGAATAGCTCGTGGTGGCACGGCAGAGGGCGTATTGCTACGACAGATCGGGACCAGGCTCGACGAGGGCTCAGCGGCGCACAGCGGCTGCACGGCAAATGGCTGGGTTGGCAAATACAGCTGCCAGCCTGTGGCTCGAAAGGCCACCGGGAGCCGTGGCAAGGGCACGCGCGCAATGGGTCAGACCGGAGGCAAGTGTACTGAACGGTTGGTGCAACCGTGGCTCCGCCAATGCGGCACACAAACATGGAGGCTCACCCGGCCGTGGCTCACGACAATGGTGGCTCGTAAATGGGGCTCACGGCACGGTGGCTCAAAGGGGGTGGAAATGTGGATCAAAACGAGGCCCCCCTTCCCTTTTTATAAGGCCGTGAGGTAGCCGAAGAGCCACTGAGAGCCAATTTCGCTACAATAGCGAAATCTCACAAAACCGACCCATCTCGCAACAACACAATAAAAATAATAATTTGATTTAGGTAGATAAAAAATAAAAAATAAAAAATAGTTATTTTAACATATATCTAAAAATAAAAATAAAATAGAATTAAAATAAAATTACTAAAAAGGAAAGTTACTAAAAATAGCATACTATGAAAATTGGCCAATTTTAAACAAAAACCAGTACCTCGAGCTGCAATTTGGTTTCGTGAACACCAAACCAAATTAATTTCACCGATTTACTCATGGAGGGTCAGGGCGAGGAGGAGCCTCAACTCTAAGTAGCTGGCTCGTGGCCGCGCCTTCATGCTCGGGTCAATTCTCGTCGATTTTCTTCTCAATCGTGTGATTTCGTCGATCATCACTCAGAATGACTGAGCATTCAATCCTCCACCACTGTTTCATTTTCCTTATCCAATTCTTGCAATTTATGGACATTTGGCTTTCATTTTGGTCAATCGAGCAAACTTCATCGGGCCCCCGATCGCATTTACTAGCTTGCGGTTTGTTACCAAGTGAAAAACATCAGCTCCAATGTCGTTGCCAAATGTAGCCGCATGACTCCATTTCGGCAATTGATGATTGTACTGGCAAGTGGGCCAAAAATGGTTCTCCTGTGATAATCGGGCACATGATCAGCTCCACTTGTTATCGCTCAAGATTTGGCACCACAAAGTCTACTTGTAGTAGAATTTCATTCCACCTTTACCAAGACATCCTCAACTATTCCCTTAGGAATCTTTCTGTATTGATCTGATCACCAATGACAAAGTGACGCCGGTAGGCTTGAGTTCTAAACCTAATCGCTTATACACCGAGTATGGCGCAGGGTTTACACTGCCTCAAATCTAGCAAAGGTTTGTCTACGCAGTCCCACCACGCAATGATCGATATTGTGGGGATCCCGGATCC